>UCOH01011570.1:0-32430 GCA_900474275.1 Synergus japonicus | reverse complement strand
TATATATTAATATATATATATATATATATATCTATATCTATATATCTAAAAAATATGTATATTGTATATATACCTACAATATATACATACATATCTCTATGTATATAATATAGGAGTAGAATTATTTTTTGCATAATTTTTTTTTTAAGGACCAGGTGAGTAAAAGTGAAAAGAATGAACGGCTCACGTTTCTGTATTTCCTGGCGACATTCAAAGTGGAAGTGGAACTGAAGACTCTGGTCATTTCGAACCTGAGGACCAAAATTGCACGACAGGATGCACCGGCGGCGGCCATGTTTTTTTAAGAATGTTTGTATCCTTGTTTATCACACTGAACAGGCACAAACACTTCACTATGTGTATATGTGAGGTTTAAGTGAGTAAGTAAATAATACCGGCGGCCGGGAACAAGTAACACAACACCTGTTCACCTCGGCACAGACCACGAGGGACCATCGGCCGCTTTCGAGCGACTGCCACCCGCGAGGGCAGACGACATCGCGGCCTTCCGTTGGGATCCGGCGGGAATCGGGATCCGGGTTTTCTTAGAGAGGAGCCACTAAACACCCCGAAAGTGCTCGGCACTGGCATCAGTGAATCATGCGCGCCGGTAACGTGCAATTTCCACCGGTGCTCAAGTTATTCAATAGTAAACCAATCATAAAGCGGAATCAGTGGGAAGTAAGTTCACCGGTTCGCGCAGAAAAATCCGGCGAAAAAAGCGGCAAATATCAAAGACATTAAAGTTATCAAATACGGTTGAAGATAAAGTAGAGAACACACAGAATGAGAGTACATATTAAATTTGAAGAGAGCGGAAGGTACTGATAAGAGCGCAATCTACTTTATCGTAGACGAAGGACGAACTTCAGCGCTTTTACAGTTTGGGGGAGGAACTAAACATAAAAACCGGGAAATTGGAATCTAAACAGAATTTAAGAATGTTTATTTACTTGATTAATTACTATGTAATGAAAGTAGTAATAATAGATAATTTATTTTTGTAAAAATATATTTTTTATTCATGAAAAATAAGCAATGCAAATGTATAAAAATCGTAGTAATCCATATTTCAAGGTGACGTCCTATGTTAGCAGAAAACGCAAAGCAGAAATGAGAAAATCACTAGAGTGAAAGAGAAAATCTTCTTGTCTCTTTCATTCTAATGATTTTCTGTTTTCTTCAGTATATCTTAGGTAAATGAAATGAGACTTTTTTACGTAATTTACGTACAAATACGTATTACGTTGAAAACAACAAATTCATATGGAGTGGGGGGTTTCACGTACACTCGACTTTCCCAATATTAACGGAATCCTGAATAGAGGTCCTTGCAATATTATCCAAATTCCCCTCTCTCAAATGTCAGGCTGCGCATGCTCAGTGAATTCGCAGTGGTTATCAAGTGCGATTTGAAAAAGCTGATAACTTCAGGCTGGTTAATATTGCGAGGTTGTTAATATTGCGATGGTTAACGTATTTGGGGGGAAGGCATAAATAAATCATACTGTACAGTAATTTTCAATGAAGCCTTCCTCTGTTTTTGATTGTAAAGTACATGTCAACCCAACCCTGGTTTCCATTAGAATCGTATGAAAAGCAGAGTTGGGTTGAGATGTTTGGGTGGGAAGGAATAAATCTGTGTTCTGTCTCTTTCTCTCTCATTATGACGCAACGCAAAACACAATCATGGGACGTCAGCCTTAGGGTGTTGTCCCATTGATCCGGACTGCGTTGCGTTTTGGCGAAAAATCAAGAGAGTGAGAGAGATGCACCATACTACTATCTCTGTCACTCTCATGATTTTACGCCAAAACGCAACGCATTGCGCAATACCATGAGAGTGAGAGAGATGGTTATTAGTGCGTCTCTCTTACTCTCATGGTTTTTGGAAAAAACGCAACACATTCCGGATCCATGGGACGCCAGCCTTACAGTACAGTGCCAACGAGGTCGCCCAATTGGCTATACCTTTATTAAGAATATTATATTATTATAATACCAAAGATATGACTTCGAGAACGGTAACGAGAATGTTAATATAACCGACACTTAAATTCTCTGAGAATTTATGATGTTTTTCTTTAAGACGCTAAAAGATGAATTTTGAGGCTTTTATTAACTAGTAAGCTGTTATATAAAGTAACTTTTTTTATTTTTTTTAGTTTATGCATAATAAATTCAAGGGGAAGATATAATGTATGTATCTATAAAAAATCACGACATTCTTCAATTTTAAAATTTTATTCTTGGTAAACAGATATTAGATTTAAAAAAAAATCATTTTATATTAGATTTAGATTCTTTTAATTCAAATCAGTCCTGGTTTCTTCCTGGTGACTGAGCTCGTCTTATTTGAGAATCAGGTGAAACCTCACGGAACCCTGCAGTAAGTTCTCGGACTTCCTCAGGCTGCAAACGAATGAGACTACGTCCGCGTAAGTTGAAAGCAACATATCCTCCTCCATAGTAAATTGGATAGAAAGTATTTATTTGATTATCGGCCATTCCAAGAAAGATGTGATCTTCGGTTATTACTGCATGAGCGTTTGGGTGTTCATACGATCGTATAATGGAATTGTAACTATCATCTACATAATAGTAAGGATGAGGAAGAGGCATACGCCTACGTCCTGGCCTTGTTCTTTCAGCTCCGGCACGTCCAGGTTGATTACTGGCCTGATGACTTAATTCTACAAAAAAAGAAAAAGAAAAAAAAAGATCATCAACCTTTCGATAGATAAATCTATATATCAAAAATGGCAAGGAAAACAAAAAACTTGACTATCATTGGAGAATGTTATAATATTATTTCAGGTGAAATTATACCATATTGTACATGATAGGAAATATAGTTTCAACTTTTATTATATATACTGCAAAGAAGTATACTTCAAATTATATGTGTATAATATAATATAATATTTATAATATTGTATACTTACCAACATAATTAAGAAAAACGAACAAAGTTAAAAACAAACTAGCAATTAACACTCGCATTTTGTATATAATAAGGACTTGACGAATTTTTAGAAGAATATGAGTCGTAAGTTTAAAAGTAAGTATATATATATAGTGCTATAAAGATTTCGTTATATTTGACAATGTATAATAAAAGAGATTAATACAGTGAAATGACTAATGTAGAGTCATGCTAGAAAAAAAAATGGAGAACAAATCGTAAAAGTTTCCAAATTCATCATAAAACTTGTAGAATTTTACTTTCGCAAACAAGCAAAATTTTCGGTACTTATGATGTGATGATGAGAATGAGGATGATGATGAATATTATGATGATGAGGATAATGATGATGATGATGAATATTATGATGATGAGGAGGATGATGAATTAATTCTGCAAGAAAACAAAAAGAAATTTATAAATTTTAATCACTCTTCCAATAAATAATATCAAAATATGTTACACTTCAAATTATAGACGTAATATTATTATACATACACTTACGAACTGCAGAATTAAGAAAAACCACCAAAGTTTTCTATAATATACATTTATTAAAAATATTATACATATATCTACTATCAGTGTACTAAATCGTTTACTAAATCATTTCAGGAAAAATGTTTACTAAGCATTTGTTAAAAACTACTAATTCACTCTCTAAAACTGAATCAGTCAAATTCCACTGAAATTTTCAGTCATCTTCACTAAACTATTAAAAATTTCAGTGACTTTTCACTGATTAAAATCGTGAGAAAAGAGTCACTGCAAATCAGTGGAATTTGACTGATAATCTGTTAAATTTCACTGATTCAAGTTTAGAGAGCATAGTAGGAAACCTCCGTAATTGAATTAGACCAAGACATGTCTTGCAATGCCGAAAAATTATTTATTTTTTGAAAAAATTCATACAGAATTTATAAACACTAACATGAGTCTGAGATTTTATGTCATTTCGATCAATAATTTTTATAGCGATATAACTTTTCGTCCTAAAATTGTCCACGTTAAAAATTTTAAAGCTCGTCATAAAACTGTGAGGCCATCAAAAACGTGATGAAAATAATCTAGTTGTTTAAAATTTGTATTTTTCAATTCGAAAAATCATTATGTACATTTTTTTGATATTTGGCAAGTGTTCCAAAGATTTTCGATAAAATTTAATATATACTTACCAATTAAAGAAAACGGTCAACGTGAAGAACAAACCGGCAACGATGGTATGCAGATGATGAGATGATGATTCTTATTATACATCTGATATATTTATTAATTAATAACTTGAAAGAATTTTCTTTAATTTATAATGTTATTTAATACGATTTTTGCTGCTTTTGGCAAATTTTAATATCCAAGATCGTAAAAATAAACACACGTCATGCCACCACAAGGCCGAATTATAAAAAAAATTTCTAAAAGTTTATTATTACATTTTTACAGTTATACATGAGTCTATTTATAAATATATAAAGATGAAAATAAAAATGCAACGAAAATGTTCGTTTGCCTATCAATATTGCCAAATAATATTTTGCCTTGCATTGTAGTGAATTAATATTATTATTTCAGAAAACTTCGACATGTCTAATGTACCATCATAATGACGATATTCACATTTATATTTTATATATTTCCATATAATAACAACTTAATTTTTACTTTACGCTGGGATACGATTATCTTTTTATACATTGTAACATTTTAATAGATTGCGAAATAAAACGCTTTATTATAATATTTGATTCTACTTTATCATATAGATTGTGCTTGAATTCATAATTTTTTATTCTACAGCAAAGATCTTTTTTATACTTCAATAAACGTTATCGCATTAAACTCTGTTATAAATAAATACACCAATATGTTAAATCTAGTTATATATGTGTACATATAGCTTCAATATATAAACGCCTTAGCCTTAGACGCATCCATCCATTGGTTAGTATAAAATAATATATAATTAAGAAAGAATTCATACTCTACTAACATAATATCTACCATATAATATCTAGTTGATTATTAAAAATTAATAATTCTTAAAGTTCAGCGGTTTTGATTACTTTTTTTAGAATTCAGTTCGCAGTCTGATAGACCGGAAGGATCAAGAAGCCGGAAACCTGGAAGCGGTTGTATACCACGCATGATACTTCCTTCTCCTTATTATTGCGTGACAAATTCTCCAGATTCTGAAATTCGATCACGCGAACATCCTAACGCCCATGAAATAAGGACTGAGGACGATGAATTCCTTGGAATGGCTGAAAATGATGGTCGAACTTTTCATCCAATAAGATTGCCAAACGGCCAGGTTGTTACTTTAAACTTAAGGGCATTCCATTTTCCTCACACTGGAAAAAACGCCCCTTTTGCAACACCATTTGCCCCACACCTGAAAAAATACTTCTTTTGCACCCCATTTGCCCCACACCAGAAAAAACGACCCTTTTGCACCCCATTTGCCGCACACCAGAAAAAACCGCCCTTTTTCAACCCCATTTGCCCCACACCAGAAAAATGACTCTTTCGCACCCCATTTACCCCACACCAGAAAAAAATGCCTCTTTGCAATCCCATTATCCCCACACCAGAAGAAATGCCTCATCGCACCCCATTTGCCCCACGCCAGAAAAAAATGCCTCTTTGCAATCCCATTGTCCCCACACCCGAAAACTAGCTGTAAAGTTATATCAACTTTTGTGCTCATTTAATGAGCACTTTGCTTCCTCATAGAGGAAGCAATAAGAAGTTTATATATTTAACTTTAACTTCCAACCACCCTCTCTGCCCCTCCAAGTCCACCCTTCTCCTTGTCGCCATTCTCTCCAAATTGTCCCTTCTCCTTCTCTTTCTAGATTAACATTTTCCTTTTTGTTTCGTTCTTCCTTTTTCTTTTCTTTTTTATTTTTCAATCTGATAGTATTATCAAAAAAAAATAAAAGATTATTAAAAACATATCAATATAATAAATTATTAAATAATCATTTTTTTTTTACTTTCTCAATTAAATGCATTAATCATACAGATCAATCGATTCGTCTCGACATAAAGAATATTTATTTTCCTTACGTCAACTCAAAATTTTGATTATTTTAAAACATAGAGTGAAAAAATAACTTTCAAAATTATAAATAAACATAACTTCCTTATTTTTTAATGAAATGCATTAATCATATAGGTCAATCGATTCGTCTCTATGAAAAGAATCTTCATTTCCCTTACACCAGCTTTAAATTTTCAATATTTGAGGAGTTATAGTGGAAAAATGAATTTTAGGAAAATTATAAAAGTACATCAAACTTTTAAAATTAAATATTTTGTGAAACCCTTGTAAGAAATTCAACTAGGTATATAGTGGAATAACTATGCAAAATTTCATCAATTTATCTCTACGCGTTTTCAAGAAATTGCTGGATCGTGACATACATCCTTTCAGATCATCATATTAGATATATTGCCCTTGAAATATGTTCAAAAAAAACTTTTTTAGGAAACTGGATTTTGTCACCACTACATAGCTTCCATTACCCCACACCAGAAAAAAACCGCCCCTTTTGCAACCCCATTTGCTTCACACCAGAAAAAATGCCTCTTTCGCACCCCATTTGCCCCACACCAGAAAAAAATGCCTCTTTGCAATCCCATTATCCCCAGACCATAAAAAATGCCTCTTTTGCACCCCATTTGCTCCACACCAGAAAAAAAAACTATAGGGGAGAGCAGGGCACAGAGGACTGGCGGGGCACAGGGGTTCGCTTCAATAAAATTGTATTTTGTAGTGCGATCTCTTCGTAATGGCCATAGTTACATTCTTTAGTGACTATTTCAGTTTGTGTCAAGTCAAGACGCATTTTGAATTAACGCTTTTGGAAAAAAATATAAAAAACAAAAATTCAAGGAAAGCTTATAAGAAACTTTCATACACATAGATTTCTCATTTGTTTACAAGTGCTTTCATTGTTGAAATGTTTAGTAAGTATTTGTTAGTGTTCACTTAGCTTACTTTTTGTCGCAGTTTCGTTACCGAAATGTTTGATTTATTAAATGTAGGTTAGCATTGTTTATGAATTGACTGCGGGAGCAGAGAGGACTAGGTAGTGGCGGGGCACACAGGATCCATGCAAATTGCAACTATAAATTTTATATCCTCACTGTTGATAAAATATTTTTATTTATTTAGATATTTTTTAGTTTACTCGAATTAAAAATAATAATGTATTCTAGCAAAGCGTTTATCGAAAGTAGAGAGTTGTTGCAATATGTACACCAAATTTCAATTAATAGTACGGGTTATTTATAATTATATCACCCAAAGAACGTTGAGCGGTCCTCTGTGCCCTGCTTTCCCCGACAAGGATAGTGATGGATAAAATGGTGAAGATTGAAATGGATATACTTTGTAGTACACTTAAAGAAAGATACAAAAGGATTGAAATGATTAGACCAGGAATAGACATGGATAGGAATTAGGATAGTAGGGAATAAATAAGATAGGCGCAGCAATAGATTGCGAAAGAGATAGAAAAAGATTGATGTGGATAGACGGTGTATAAAGAAAGATTAGCGTGGATAGATGAGAATAAGAAATTATGAGCGAAGATAGACGAAGGATACAGAAAGATAGAAATATTGAGATTGAAAAGGAAATAGTTTTTCCTTTTTCCTTTCTATTTCAATCCTGAAGATTGAAAAAGTTTCAAATAGATTGACTTTCTATCCTTTTACTACCAAAAGAGAGGGTGGGGTTCAAGGGTTGATAGGTTTTAGTGACAAATATTATTTTCATGTTTTTTTACTTATATCTATATCATGCAAAATATGCTTGCATCGAAATTTATTTATATTGGGAGAAAATACCTTTTTCATTGGATAATAAATGTTATCAATAGTGACAGAATTATCTCAAAAAAATAAAGCTTTCATAATACAGCTTTTTCCTTGTTGATGCTAGTATATATACGACGTATACGTGTCCAAAAATCTGTGCAAAAATCTTCGTTCATATTCTACAGAATATCAATTAGCATTTACAATGAAAATGAAACTTATTATCGCTGGATTGTTTCTAACGTTAGCAGTCTGTCTTAATTTCATTGGTTAGTATAAAGTAATATATAATTAAGAGGGAATATTAACAATTTACTATTTACTAATATCTACCATATGTTATATTTACCATCTCTCTAAAAATAAAAAAATAAACTTTTACAATATTTTATATCGTGTATAATCATAATGAACTACAAGGATTTTTCTACATATTTCCTATAATCGATTATTAAAATTTAATGATTTTTAACGTTTAGCGGTTTCGATTACTTTTTTTTTAGAAGTAAGTGCGCAGTCTCGTCGACCGGAAGCCCCAAATACTCCCAGACGAGGAAGGGGTCGTATTCCACGTATGACACTTCCTTATCCTTATTACTACGTGACATTTGATCCAAATTCTGAAATTCGATCACTCGAACATCCTAACGCCCATGAAATAAGGACTGAGAACGATGAATTCCTTGGAATGGCTGAAAATGATGGACGAACTTTTCATCCAATAAGATTGCCAAACGGCCAGATTGTTACTTTAAACTTAAGGGAACGCTCTTATAATTATTTAAGTGCACATGATGCCGCAAGACTTACACGTACGATTACCAGCGAAGGAAGTTCATCTTCTTCTCATAGCGGATCACCGTCACGAAGAACTGGAAGTGGCTAATTCGGTTTAATAAAGGAAAATCAAGGAAAATGTAAAACTAATTTACGATATCAATGGCGATTTCCTTCGGAAATGTAACACCTTAAATAAAGAATATAATATTGGAACAAGAATGTCTTCTCTAAGAATTTGAATTATAATTTTTACTCGCTATAATAATTCGTTATCACTAAATAAGATGCTTCACTTTTAAAAGAAGTTATAATTTTTTTAATGTCGCAATTTATTCCGCAAGAGTTGTTGTGTTCTCTCAGTTTTAGTGACAAATATTATTTTCATGTTTTTTTACTTATATCTATATCATGAAAATATGCTTGCTTCGAAAATTACATATATGGGTGCAGACACCTTTTTTATTGGATAATAAAAGTTATCGCATTCAACACATTTATACTCGAAGATCATCAAACAAACATTACGAAATTATCAAGAAAATAAAGCTATTATAACATCGCTGCTGCTAACTAGTTGATCCTAGCACATAGAACGAATTACACGTATCTAAAAATCTGTGTCAAAATCTTTGTTAAATTCTGTATATGATTCAGCATTTACAAAGAAAATGAAACTCATTACCGTCGGATTGTTTTTAACTTTGGCAGTTTTTCTTAATTCCATTGGTGAGTATAAAATAAAAAATATATAATTATAATAATGTCTACACATAATCTACTCCTTTGCTTATTTACTTCTTTCCTTGTAATTAGTAAAATAATCATTACTTTTACTAACATATAATATCTACCATATGTTCCCTGCTTAAAATAGCCAGTAGAAGATGGATGATATTCACTTCATGATATTCACTTTTCAGTCGATCTTATCCAAAACCTATCCTCAATTTGAATTAATATTGGAATTGTTTCTTATCCGATTCTATCCGAAGTGTATCTGCAAGTCTTTCGTTACAGAGTCGCTTTCTATCCGAACTCTATCCTACGACAAGAGTCAGATAGCAGTGAGTTCTATCCAACTCTATCCGAAATCTATCCGGGTTTTTGTCCGCTTTATAGTCCTATAAGATCGGTGATGGAACCCGGCCCAGAACGGACCCAGGAACGGGCCAGATCTGGGCCCGACAGGGGCCACAGCAACATTTCTACGCGGGTTGCAGTAATATTAGATTTGTTTCTTATCCGATTCTATCCGAAATGTATCCGAACTACAGGAACATTTCTAAATATTTCCTTTTAGACTCTTATAATATAATTTAATGATTTTTGAAGTTTAGCAGTTTTAATTACTTTTTTCAGAATTAATAAGTTCGCAGGTTGGACAGGGAGGGCGGGGAAAACCTCGTAGACCTGGAGGCGGAAGTATACAACGCATGAGACTTCCTTATCCTTATTATTACGTGACAAATGATAGATTTTCTGAAATTAAGTCACGCGAGCATCCTCACGCCCATGAGATAAGGACTGAGGATGATGTCTTCCTTGGAATGGCTGAAAATGACGGACGAACTTTTCATCCAATAAGATTGCCAAACGGCCAGGTTATTACTATAGACTTAAGGTCTCGCGAGTATAACTATCTCAGCCAAGAAGAAGCCGCAGAATTTACACGTCCGATTCACGCGGAAGAAGGTCCTGGCGTTCCATCTTCTTCTCGAAGCCGATCACAGTCACCTAGAAGGGAAAGGCCTAATTTGTAGTAAAATTTTGTAAAACTTATTTATAGTATCAGTGCTGATTTTCTTCGGGAATGATACACCTTAAATAAACAATATAATTGAAACTCAAAAAGGAATGTCCTCTCATTTCGTATTACAAATTTATTTGAGAAAGTACATTCTAAGGCAATGAAGGAAATAAATCCGAAAATTTCCGAATCATTCCGATTTAATCCGAAGGATGTTTTCAATACTTTTCAATCCTTTTTAATCCTTTTTAATCTGTGTCTCAACTCCAAATTCAATCCAAATGAATCCGAACACATTTTTCAATCCGTCCGTCTAATCCGATTGAATCCGAAACTAAACCGATCTCACATTTCAATTCGAACGGTCAATCCGAATGAATCAGAGCCTCATCAAAAAAGATTTTTTATTCCTTTTTAATCCTTTCCAATCCGTCAGTCTCTACAAATTGAATCCGATACCAAACCGAATGAATCCGATTCTAATCCGAAACAATATTTCAATCCTTTTCAATCCGAATGAATTCGATAAAATTCCGAAATACTTTCAATCCTTTTCAATCCGTAACCAATAAAAATTTCAGTCCGAATTAATCCGATATTCAATCCGTCCACAGTTTTCAATCCGTTATCCCAATCCGAATTAATCCGAACTACTTTTAATTCTTTCTAATCCGTAGCTTTAATCCGAATGAATCCAAACTTATTTTCTATCCTTTCCAATCCGAATGAATCCTAAAAAGTTGTGACTAATCACTTAAAAATAAAATTTATATTTAAAAAATGTAAGTGCAAATATGTCACTGAACAGCATCCTTCACTTTAGATTGGAATCCTTGCTTCGATCTCGGATTAGATCGGATTCATTCGGATTTAAATCCTTTCTTTGACTTGGGCAAATTTAGTCTAGTTTTAACAAAAAATATTTATTATTCAGATCGTCAATTAGTTTTACATTCTTTTAATCCACATTAGTCATTTCTTCTTCCTGGTGACTGCGGTCGGTTTTGAGAAGAAGAAGAAGGTGAACCTACTTCGTTGTGAATCTCACGTAGAAATTCTTGGGTTTCTTCTGGGGTCAGATAATGATAATAGCGTTCCCTTAAGTTTATAGTGACAACCAGGCCGTTTGCCAATCTTATTGGATGAAAAGTTCGTCCGTCATTTTCAGCCATTCCAAGGAAGAAACCGTCCTCAGTCCTTATTTCATGGGCGCTAGGATGTTCAGATGATCGAATCTCAGAATCTGGAGACTTTGTCATGTAATAATAAGGATGGGGAAGACGCATGCGTGGTACACGACCTCTTGGAGGTTTGGGGGGCCTTGACGAGCCTCCCGGTTGACCAGACTGCGAACTTAATTCTGAAAAAAGTAATCAAAACCGCTGAACTTTAAGAATCATCAAATTTTAATAATCAACTAGAAAATAATTAGAAATGTCCCTGTAGTTCGTTATAAATTTATAATCATAGGTACAGGATACAAAATATTGTGAAAGGTTTTTTTTTAGAGAGTTGGTAGATACAACATATGGTAGATATTATTTTAGTAAAGCATTCATTCTTTCTTAATTATATATTACTTTATACTTACCAATGGAATTAAGAAGGACTGCTAACGTTAGAAACAATCCGACGTCAATGAAACGCATTTTGCCTATAAATGCTGATTTTTACAGAATTTAACAAAGATTAAAGATTCTTGGATGTGTCTAAAATATTTATCTTACAGCTGCTCTATAATATAATTATTTATGACAGATTGCTGCAAAGTTTTTAATGCCATGTCGTTTATTATCCTATAAAAAAGATATTTGCCCTCATAAATAAGATTTTAAAGTTTCGTCACATAAAATGCGTTTCATTAGCGATACTAAAATTATATATTTTATATCTGCGATTGTTAACGCAATAACGTCCATTTTTCTTAAAAAAATATTTGTTCTATAAATTATGACGTTAAATCTCTAATTAAGGAGTATTTCATTATAAAATCCAAATACTGTATAATATTGAGAAATTAAGGAGGAAATCGTGAATAATTATGACACTTGTGACGTTATTATTGAGGCTGCGTGGAAAATTTTTTAAAAAACTTGGGGAGGTCCGAACCAGTTCAAACCATATTAGTTATTATTTATAATAAACAATAAAAATAATATTTTTAAGCATTCGCGATATCGAAGTATTAGAGCAAGGAAAAATGATAATTCATGTTTTTAGCGGAGGTAAATATATAAGACAATAAAAAAAGAGATTACTTTCTGTTTCTTCAATAGCATGTTCTTTATTTAAGGTGTTACATTTGCAGAAAAATTCACAATTGATATCGTAAGTTAGTTTTACATTTTCTTTGATTTTCCTTTATTAAACCGAATTAACCACTTCCAGTTCTTGGTGACTGTGATCCGCTATGAGAAGAAGATGGACTTTCTCCGTCGTTAATCTCACGTGTAAGTCTTGCGATTTCTCGATCGGACAGATAATTAATTCTGCGCTCCCTTAAGTTTAGAGTAACAATCAGACCGTTTGGCAATCTTATTGGATGAAAAATGCGTCCGTCATTCTCAGCCATTCCAAGGAAGAAACCGTTATCAGTCCTTACTTCATGGGCATTAGGATGTTCGCGTGATCGAATTTCAGAATCTGGTGAATTTGTTACGTAATAAAAAGGATAAGGAAGTTGCATGCGTGATATACGTCCGCTTCCAGCTCTGCGGCCGCCATGTCCGCGATTTCCTTCCGATGGTCCAGACGACTGAGCATTCAATTCTGATAAAAATAATCAAAACATACGGAAGATATTATTTTAGTGAAAGAGTTGTTATAAAATGAGAGAGAAACGAATAAAAGAAACGAACAAAAGAATCAAATAAATCAAAATAAATCAACAAACAAAGAAGTTGACTTGAAATTATAGATTTTTTTATATACTCACGAATGATATTAAGAAAAATTGCTAGCGTTAGCAGCAATCCGGTGATGAGTTTCATTTTGCCAGTAAATGCAAATTCGGACAGAATTTAGCGAAGATTTTCTTCTACACGTTTCGATGTGTTTAAATATTTTATATTTTAGTTGCTATATATATACGATATCGCATTGTATAAAACGCAGTATTGTTTATCATTCTATAAAAAATATATTTGATCGTCCATAAAAAATTTACGACGCACAAATCTCGAAGTGTTGCCAGAGTCGAATTAAGGCAACTCGAGGCCCAGGGCTTTACATTTTTTGCTTCCTCCCCTGATGAAAATGTAATATTATAAGTATATATTAGTAATTTACCTTCAAAGAGAATTAAAATAATAAATTTTTTAATTTTTATAACAAATTTTTTTAAGTTGAAGAATTTGGAGGCTGTCTGCTATTTAACGATCGAAGCCGAGCGGACCCGAGAGCGTCCGATCCCAAACAAGAAGAGGACTGAGCCGACTGAGAGTGAGAGCTCGGAGAAGCGCTTGAACTTAAAATAAAAAATTTAATCAGAACCAATTAATAACTTTATTAGACAAGTATTATACATTGCTCGTACAAGTGAACTAGCTTTCACAATGACTACCAACCTGCTCGCTCCGCCATTAACATTCTATAGGAAAGGGTTAATAATTCCTATTAGTGATGGAATGAGAGATGTGAATAGCAGAGAACAAATAACTTTATTTTAACATTTAACAGATACAACTTTTGCAATCACGGCTTTTCGTCTCTCTTGTCTAAATCGCCATCTTCGCTCTCATCTCCTCTAGCGGCGCTGACGTCACGCGACGTCTTCCGAGAGATCACGAATATCCCCGAACGACTGTAGGCAAATCTTCCCGAACGACTAACGAACATTGCCGGAATTAAGCGACCACAGTAGCGTATGATCTAATATCGGATCCCACAATTCTAAGATCTAGAAAGGCAACTCAATAGTCTCCCGCTCAACACTGTGAAGTACAAGTTCTACAAGTGAAGTACAAGTCCTGCAAGGAAGTACAAATTCTTATTATACCAAAACGTAATAATTTATAGTCAGCAGGTCTCACGCAGGAAATCAGTCTTGAGTTCCGGTCTTCAGTGCAAAAAAGTTAAAAAGAGCAACTCGTACAAGTGAAATATAAATCTTTTCAATTATAGTAACTTGATTAGTAAATTTGCTGTAATAAATTCTTTAACTCAACCATATTCTTCATTCATTAGCTTGTCCTTCACGTTCTCAGTCCTCCAGATCCCCTTCCAGTTTGGGATCGGAAGCTCTCGGATCCGGTCGGCTTCGATCGTTAAATAGCCGACAGCGTCCGAGTCCGAGAGCTGTCGTGTTCCCATCTGCTTAGGAAGGAGGTAAATTCTTGTAAAGTTGATCTAGTCGTTTAAATTTCTTCGCTGGTTGTGGCAAAATCCCGGAGGATGAAGAACTAGACGATGAAGACCTAGGCGGTGGAGACCTAGGCGGTGAAGAACTTCGGAATCCATATGAAAGTTCTTGGACATCTTCAGGAGTCAAGTGAATGGTTTTATGGTGTCTTAAATCCAAAGCAGCAAATTGTCCGCCAAGATTTATTGGATAAAAGCTATGCGTGCGATCATCGCTCATTCCTATGAAGATACCATCTTCATCTACTATTGCATGAGCGTTGGGATGTGTGTGTGATAGAATGGGTGAATCTGGTTGATTATTTGCATAATAGTAAGGATGCGGAAGATTCATACGGTTGTTTGAACTTCCGCCGCTTCGCTCCCTTGGCGAATACTGACTTCTACCTGACTGCAAACTTAATTCTGCGGGGAAAAAAGAGAAATTGATGAAGTTTTGTTAAATTTAAAAATCATAGAAATCAAGGAAAACAATTCTATCCAATCCGTATTAATGCTTTTTGAGCAGAATTGTATTAAATTGTATTAAATATAATACTTACGAATAAAATTAAGGAAAACGGCCAACGTTACAATAAAACCAACAATGACTCTCATTTTATTTGAAGATGATGACGGAATCTTTCGAAGACTAAGTTTTATGTACGACTTATTTTTGGGTATAGATTTTAGTGACATATATACTATATATAACTCTACGATACAGACTTGTGTCAAATAACAATTTAAAAAGATAAATAAAATCGTGCAAGTGTCATCATTTGTTTTCTATATAGTGTTTGTACTCTATTCTTGTATCTTATGAAATATGCGATAGTATTTTAACATTGCATGAATGCGATAACGGTTCAGGTTGTTGGAAAATGCTCCAAGAGCGGAAGAGCCTTTATTGTCGGTAAACATAGATTTATTAAAAATTGAGGCCTTGATTCGCAAAATTTATAGCATAACACAGTCATATATTTAGTAATAATTACAGCCTAAATAAGGATACAATTTTTTAAGTATTTCAAAACGGTATATGCTCATCATATAAAAGTGAGACATTAGAAATTATATAATAATTGTGCAGGGCCCCCAATGAAATAAGAATGCTTGTCAAATCTAATGCTTCTCAGTTTTGAAAGCGATATACATCGCAATATGAATTATGATGATAGTGTTACACTTTATCCTTGTTCATATCCAAAAAATTCTAAGGGCCTCCGCCAAATTCTAGCCCTGAGGCCCCTACAAATCTAAATACGGCCCTGCGAGCAGATATATAATAAAAATTGAAAAAGAATATAAATTTTTTATATTCCCAATACTTTCATTGCGCAACTATTTCATACATAGGGGAGAGGTGCGTACAGGGAGTCAGAAAAACTTCCAACTTTATAGGTGATCTGCTTAAAATTGCTTGAATAAGATATATACATAGATTTAAAGTCTAATCTTTCCTGTGTTTAAAACTGGAAAGATAAAACCCCTTTAATTAAGGGCATGTATTACTTACCCGATCCCTACCTTACCGACATTTTTTTCTCTGTAACGCTATGTCTACATTTATAAAGATATCAAATTGAAAATTTATAAAATTAAAGGAAATATGCTAATGTATGTTTGTCTGGTCTTAACTTTTTGTAAAAATAAGAAAAAACTTTGAAAAAATTATTTTTTTTTAAATGTCAATATTTAGGACCAGATAAACGTACTTTAAGGCTTTAGCTTCAAATATAGAAATTTTCAATGTGGTATCTCAATAAATGTAGACGTAGTGTTACAGATAAAAAATGTCGGTAAGGTAGGGATCGGATAAGTAATACATGCCCTTAAGCATTTTTGAAAAAATGAACAATTTATAAAATGTGTCCTTTGAACATCATTTTACCTACCAGTGGACACAGATAATCACTCATTACATTCTATTCTAAAAAGATGATTGAGTCAAAGTCGAAATCGGAAAATCCGCGTGAATTGAATTTGAAATTTTGAATTTGGTTTCGTTAATAATGACTGTGTCACGAGTTTAAACACGAAATACATTGAAGATCTAGGAATTTTAAGGGAATTTTATGGAATTTTTAAAGATTTCATGGAAGATAACAGGATTTTAAATGTTATCGAGGAATTTAAAAGAATTTTAAGAAATTTCTGGGAATTTTTAGAATTTTTCAGGAGACTTTGACCAGATTTCAATCGGACTTTCGAGGTACTTTTATGAAATTTATAATATGTATTATGTGGGATTTAAATAAGGAATTTAAAACTTTACAGGGAATTTTATTCAAGGATTTCAAAAGCTTTTTTTTTTGGTTTTTAAAAGATTTTGTAGAATTGACAAAGATTTTAAAATTTTTCGTCAAATTATAAGAGTGTTCAAAAATCTGTACGTTTTTTAAGGGTTTTTAAGAAATTTTTCGATTTTTAAAAGATATTGTGGAATTTTTATGGAATTTATGGAGTTTTATGAGATTTCTAATAATTTAGATAAAAGTATTTGAAGAGATTTTTCTGATTTTTAAAAGATTTTGTGAAATTCTAACGGATTTCATGGAATTTAATAAAATTTCTAATGATTTTAAGGGATTTCAAGAGCTTTTTTTGGATTTTAAAAGATTTTGTAGAATTGACAAAGATTTTAAAAGTTTTCGTCAAATTATAAGAGTGTTAAAAAATCTGTACGTTTTTTAAGGGTTTTTAAGAAATTTTTCGATTTTTAAAAGATATTGTGGAATTTTTATGGAATTTATGGAGTTTTATGAGATTTCTAATAATTTAGATAAAAGTATTTGAAGAGATTTTTCTGATTTTTAAAAGATTTTGTGAAATTTTAGCGGATTTCATGGAATTTGATAAAATTTCTAATGATTTTAAGGGATTTTAAATGTGAAGGAATTTTAAGAAGTTTCTAGGAATTTTTAGAGATTTTCATGAATTTCAAAACATTTATGATTTTGAAAAATTTTGTCGAACTTTAAGAGATTTCAGGATATTTCGTGAAATTTTAAAGGATTTCATGGAATTTAGTAAGATATCTAATACTTTTTAGGGGATTTTAAATGTGTAGGAATTTCAAGAGATTTATTAAAGTTTGTTATTGATTTTAACATGGATTTCAAGGGATTAATGATTTTGAAGGTTTTTATGTGCATTTTTAACGATTTTTAAGTGATTTATACGAAATCCAAGAGAGTTTTAGGATATTAAAACGATTTTGTAGAATTGTATGGGATTTTAAGATATTTCGTGAAATTTTTAAGAAGTTTTAAAAGCTTTGTCAGAGTTTCATAAGGTTTTAATGAATTTGAAATATTATCCTGAAATTTTAAGGAATTTTATGAGATTTCTAATAATTTTAAGTGATTTTGAGAGATTTTTCCGATATTTAAATGATTTTGTTAAAATTTTAAAGGATTTCATGGAATTTGTTAAGATTTCTATGTAATATTTTTAAGGAATATAAAAGATATAGAGATTTTAAATTTTACCATAAAATTTCAAGAATTTTTCGGGGAATTTTAAGAGATTTTAGATTTTTTCGTGGAATTTCAAAAGGTTTCTAGGAATTTTTAGAGATTTTCATGAATTTTAACGTGGATTTCAGAAGATTTATGAGTTTGAAAATTTTTCTCCAATATTTAAGGGTTTCATGGAATTTGAAGATATTTCTAATACTTATAATGAATTTTAAAGGATATAAAGGAAATTTGAATTATTATCATTGAATTAAAAAAAATCTGAAGAAGTTTCTGAAAATTTTACCTAATTCTCACGAATTTCAAAGGTTTCTTGGAATTTTTAGAGATTTTCACAAAGTTTAACATAGATTGTAAGAGATTAGATATATAAAATATTATAAATTATATAATATTGAAAAATAAAGTAAATGTCAACAAATAAAGCTTTTGACTTACTTTTACTCGTTGATAAGTTTAATTATTTAAGTTATACTTTATATTAACTAAAAAATATATAATATTATAATGATCAGTTTTTAATGTTACACAAGTGAAAAACTTTTTAAAAGTCCTGCTATTTTTTTAAATGTTAGATAGAGTTCTGAAGAAAATCATTGCAATCAAAAACATATTTCATTAAATAACAAAAAAAAAAATACGCAAAGGTCTGCAATGTAACTTTTCTAAAAAATGCTTATGCAATAAAGTCATAGATATTTAGTAATTAAAACATATTTTATTTAATAGTTTTCTAGATATTTCTTTTGATTCTATACACCGAACTGTGAGCACCTCTCCCCTATTTTATAATCTGCAATCGAATTTTTATTGTGGATTTTTATGGTAATGTACTGTCAAAATTATTTATCTCAAAGATAAATATTGAAGCATTGATAATTTTTTACCATTTCTCGTAAAAAAAATTTCATCATCAATCTGGAAGTTCAATTCTAAAAAAAGAATTTCGTCATTTAAATCACTAAACTATCATCTCTTCACCAAACTTTCCTAATTTCCTATTTCCTATTTCTTATTTAAAAAGAACAATGATTGAATAATTGAATTCGAAACTTATTGGCATTGCTTTTATTTAAAGAGTAAAATTTGTAAAAATTACAATTTAAACTTAGAATTTGTACGATGTTTTATAAGATATAATTAATTCTTCCTTCTGATGATGATCGCCAGTGCGAATTGGATGAAGAGAAACTTTATCCTTGTAGATCACCCTTCTTGGCCATGTACAAGTTCATGAGCTTCTTCTGGCGATAAGTGTATAATACTATGCGAATCTAAGTCTATAACAACAACCCGGCCATCAATAACTATTGGATGAAAAAGATTATTTTCGGCCATTCCAAGAAAGACATGATCTTCGTTGATTATTGAATGAGCATTACGATGCTCACGTGATCGAATATTGGAGTACCAGTGATTTGACGCATAATAATAAGGATGAGGAAGAACCATACGATCAGCCTGTGCAGAGGTTCCACGCGGTCGCAATCCAGGCGGACGATTTACTACAAGAAGAACGCAAAATTGATGATTGAATAATTAAAATGTAAATTAAAAGAAGCAATACAGACTTATAACATAATAATATAATATAAGTCTGTCATAAGGTAGAAAACATCATAATAATAATTAATTATGCTAATAATGAAAAAATAAGGATGAGAAAAAAACATACGACGCGGCCTTCCACGTCCTCGCTTGGGTGGGTCTTCATCAACCTGTGAACTAAATTCTGCAAGAAGAAGATTTCATATAATTAATTTAATTTAATCTTTCAATTAATTAGAAATAATATTCATACAATTATAATTACAATACAATCTACAATTACCAATTGAATAAAGAAAAACGGCGAACGCTAGGAACGAGGCGGCAATAACGAGTCGCATTTTATTTTGTTACCGAATAACAATTCTCGGCAAATTCCCCTAGTATTTATAATATAATATTTTATGTAACACTCTTATCATACGAAATTATGACTATAGTTACATAATTCAATAAAGATTAATAAATCTTAATGTATATACTTATCGGAGGATTGTTTTTATTCACAAGAAACAAAAGTATTATGGCTCCACATAAATTTAATTTATAAAAAAAGGCAGGGCCGCGTGCAAGGGGGAGATTTTTGGGTTTAACCTCCCCTCCACCTATAGACAAATTAAAATTAAAAATAAGATTTTATTTTACATCAAAGACGATTGTTTGAAGGAAATTTTTATATTTATATTGTATATATATTTTATATAGTTTTTATATTCTAATTTATAATCATAATAATATTTCGATCTTTGTCTTATCGAAAGCGTTATGAATTTGATTAAACGATAAGCGATAATAATAATTTATTGGAAAAAAGTTACAACCCCCCCCCCAACATGAATTACTGCGCACGGCCCTGAACCCTCCATACAATGAAATGAATGACCTTGGGGATTGTGTTATCAAAAAAGTGGAATACATATCTAGACTTAAATTTCGCGTTCTTTCAGAATCGGCAGTCAAAAATTCATTTTTGGCAGAATAAACACATTTGACCTTGAAATGTCCTTCAATTTGACATTTTCGAATCAAACGGACATCGGAATTGAATTCAGCGACCCAAAAAATATATAGGAATGATAATTTGAATCAATTTGACTATTTTTTCAGGATTTGACCTTGTACCTGACCTTCATGGCTTTTTGAAGGTCAACTTTGTTTTTTTAAATGGAAACCCACTTTTTTAAATATTTTTTCACCTATGACCTAAGATGTACAAAAAAGGGGTTTCCATTAAAAAAAAACAAAGATGATCTTCAAAAAGCCATGAGGGTCAACTTAAAGGTCAAAATGGAGGTCACCTTTGAATTCCCGGTTGAAATTTACTTCATAAATGATCTTCACCTTTTTTTAAAATATTTTACCTGAGGAAATATTCAACCGTCCCGAAACTTTTTAGACACCCTGTATATATTAATAAACAGCATGAGGAAATTCGTAAATATTGAAATTTGCTTTTTGCAAGTGAGTTTCTAATTTTGACGTTTCAATTAAAATGTATACTGATGACATTCTAAGACTTATGGTGAAAATCTTTCTTCAAAGTCTCTAGGGCAGGTTTTTGGCCCAAAAAATTCAAAAACATACAGTATGTACTAACAATAAGAAGTCAATTCCACCCTAAACGGACACCCCTCACCCCCCCATTATTTTTCTGGATTTTTTACAGTTGACCTTCAAATGACCTTGAATCTGATATGCTGGAGGTCAACGAACCTCGATTTGAAATCAGCATTCCCAAAAACTTATGTATGTATTTTTCTTGATTTTGTTATCCGATTTTTTTGCAGTTTGACCTTCAAATGACCTTGAATCTGATGACGAAGGTCAAAACACTGCAAGAAGCGGTGAAGTTATCATCTTTTAAGAGGTGCTCAGGATGAATGGGGGCTGAGGCTTGTTCCGCCTCTGCAATCTAAATTTTTCTACATAAATGTTTTTCAAGTTCCATCAGCCTTAATTAAGGGCATGTATTACTTACCCGATCCCTACCTTACCGATATTTTTTTCTCTGTAACGCTACGTCTACATTTATAAAGATATCAAATTGAAAATTTATAAAATTAAAGAAAATATGCTAATGTATGTTTGTCTGGTCTTAAATTTTCGTAAAAATAAAAAAAAATTTTTTGAAAAAAATTGTTTTTCTTAAATGTCAATATTTAGGACCAGACAAACGTACCTTAAGGCTTTAGCTTCAAATATAGAAATTTTCAATGTGGTATCTCAATAAATGTAGACGTAACGTTACAGAGAAAAAAATGTCGGTAAGGTAGGGATCGGGTAAGTAATACATGCCCTTAAACCATTTTAAACAATTGGTGAATGCAACTATAATTAAAGCTTCCTCTATATTGTGGGTTTTATTTTTTCTATTAGTTTCATGTACATGTACAATATTCAAATGAACATATGTAAAAGTTAAGGGCATGTATTACTTACCCGATCCCTACCTTACCGACATTTTTTTCTCTGTAACATTTAAAAAAAAAATATTTGTTTTTTAATTTTTTTAATTTTTACAAAAATTGAAGACCAGACAAACATACATTAGCATATTTTCTTCAATTTTATAAATTTTCAACTCGATATCTTTATAAATTTAGACGTAGCGTTACAGAGAAAAAAGTGTCGGTAAGGTAGGGATCGGGTAAGTAATACATGCCCTAAATACAGATTAATTTCTTCCTTGTTAATTATGATTGGGACCGGAACCATGAGATGAATAAGGAGGTGAACCACGATCGGGGGTAATTTCTCGCAGAAGTTCGCTGATGTCTGCCGGAGACAGGCGGATGTATTCGTGATTCTGAAGGTCGATGACAACAAAGTGATTGCCGACAATTATTGGACGAAAAGCTCCTTCATGTGGTTCAGCCATTCCAATAAAAATATGATCTTCGTTTATTATTGAATGAGCATTCGGGTGTGCGTTTGATCGAATTTCAGAGTAGTAGTCATTTGTGGCATAATAATAAGGTTCAGGAAGTGACATCCGTGCCCTGCGTAGCCGTCTTGGTGGATTAGCCGGTTCGCCTCGTCCAGACTGTGATGAACCTAATTCTGAATGGTAGAATAGAAATTACCTATCATTTCAAATATTTAAAAATCTGTAGAGTGTAACATGTTGTTCATAACGAAAAGCTTGAATATAATTATTGCAAAATGTATATTATTATTATTATTATTATTATTATTATTATTATATTTCATACTTACCAATTGAGTTAAGAATAACGGCTAGCATTAGGAACAAACCAGCAATAATGAGTTTCATTTTGGCTAAAAATGCTGCCTCGTACAAATTTCAAAACTACTCTGATTATTTTTCAGAAAGGTATTCGTATAATCTATGTATATATATATGCTGGTTTACGACCTGAAATCGAATTGCAGATTCATGAGAAATTATCACTAAACTAATACAGAAGATTATTAAAATTATACTCTTTGTAAAGCATGGCATATCCGTATATCTTTCGTCATAAAAATATTAATTTATACCCATTATAAAGTCTTTAAAACGCGTTCTCATTACGTTTTCATTTTAATAACTTAATTACTATGATCTACTTTTCAAAGAAATTAATAACTTCGCATTAATCATAAGTGTAAATATTTCGTATAAATTCATAATCTTCATATTGTAAAGTAGCTGTAAAGTTATATCAACTTTTGTGCTCATTTAATGAGCACCTTGCTTCTTGTAAGCAAATGTGATTTGCTTCCTCATAGAGGAAGCAATAAGATGTTTATATATTTAACTTTTTTTTTCTTTATTTTAAATAATAATTTTTAATATTTAAAAACGTTGTTCCTCTTCCAGCATTGTTCATTCTTCCCCCTCTCCCTAAATTCTTCAAATGTACCTCTCTTCCCCTACTGTTCCAACCACCCTCTCTACCCCTCCAAATCCACCCCTCTCCTTGTCCCCATACTCTCCAAATTATCCCTTCTCCTTCTCTTCCTAGATTAACATTTTCTTTTTTTTTCCTTCTTCCTTTTTCTTTTCTTTTTTATTTTTCAATCTGATAGTATTATAAAAAAAATAAGAGATTATTAAAAACATATCAATATATTAAATTATTAAATAATCATTTATTTTTTTTTTAAACTTTCTCAATTAAATGCATTAATCATACAGATCAATCGATTCGTCTCGACATAAATAATATTTATTTTCCTTACGTCAACTCAAAATTTTGATTATTTTAAAACATAGAGTGAAAAAATAACTATCAAAATTATAAATAAACATAACTTCCTTATTTTTTAATGAAATGCATTAATCATAAAGGTCAATCGATTCGTCTCGATGAAAAGAATCTTCATTTCCCTTACACCAGCTTTCAATTTTCAATATTTGAGGAGTTATAGTGGAAAAATGAATTTTAGGAAAATTATAAAAGTACATAAAACTTTTAAAATTAAATATTTTGTGAAACCCTTGTAAGAAATTCAACTAGGTATATAGTGGAATAACTATGCAAAATTTCATCAATTTATCTCTCGCCTATTCCCAATTACGTCTATCTATTTCCATATCAATCCACATCCACGCTTAATCTCTTTGAATCTCCTCTTTTCTATCTCTATATATACCTGTCTATACCTTTCTATCTCCCTTTTCAATGGCAATTCGCGTTTACCCCTTTTAATCGCCAATTCTCTATCCCTTTCTATCTCTCAGACAGAAAAGGAATAAAGATTGTTTATCACTTTCTATTTCCATATCAATCCATATCCACGCTTATCTCTTTGAATCTCCTCCTTTCTATCCCTTTATATCTCTTGTCTACCTCCGTCTATCCCTTTCTATCTCTGTCTGTCCCTTTTTATATCCTTGTTAATCTCAATTCGCTTTTATCTCTTTTAATCTCCAGTTGTCTATCACTTTTTATCTCCATTTCAATCCATATCCACGTTTATCTTGTTGAATCTCCTCGTTTTTATTCCTTTCTATCTCTGTCTATTCCTTTTTATATCCTTGTCAATCTCAATTCCTATTTATCTCTTCTAATCTCCAGTTCTCTATGGATCCTGAGGTTTAGTGGGTAAAAGTCTTTTGAAGATTCCTTACCTCCTCAATTTAATTCGAATTAAACCTGCATCTTTACATTAGACAAAAGTTTATTGAAAATTTCGTAATATAAAATTTTTTCATGGCGGAAAAAGTAAAATAAAAAGCCAAATTTTTTATAAAATTTCTAAAATTTTTTCAATATTATTACAAAAATATTTGCCGTAAAAAAACAGTTTACAAAATTACAATAAATACAATTTTTTGCAATTACAATTACAACGGAACAATTTTGCACCAATAAAATAAAAATACAAATTTCAATAATTTTTCGTTGAATAATTAAACGTTTTCTACCTAAGAACCTTTTTGAAATCTCCTCTGAAAGAATAAACATCCTAAATAAACTTTTATTATTTTTCAACGCGAAATTACAATAAATATGCAAGGGGACAATTTCAACCCTTTAAAATAAAGATATTTCAAATTTCAATAATTTTTCGTCGAGGAATTTAAAAAGCTTAAAATTGGCTTTAGTTTTTCTCCCTGAAAACCTTCTTTAAAGCTCCCTGAAAAGGGCGATTAAACAACTTGGATAAACATTCCTCCTTCTTTTTAAAAATTCGCCACAAAGTTACTAAATCCACCGAACTCAAATAACTGGATATTTTCTCCATAACAACAATCGGAAGATCATATTTTAATCCAAAAAGAGATTTTAATTTCTTTTCGGAAAATTCCAACAAAATTTGTCTCTCCTTAATCCTCTCTAGTCGGATCCTCAGCATTTGAGCGAAAAGAGGAAACTCTTTCTCAATATCCAAAGCTTCCAAATTTTTAATATCTCGCTCATTAAAATGTGTCTCTAAAGACGTAATCGTTTTTTCCAAAATATGATAATACGTCAGTTTGCTTTTGACTTTAACCAGCTTCAACTCCTCCAGCTTCTTCTTAAAAAACTCGTACAGAAATCCAAAGTCGGATTTAATTACTCCTAAATCTTTGAAATCAACATATTTTCCAGTTAATTCTCTTAGAATCGTTGCCTGGATTAGCAAAAACGCATTCAGCTCATTCGGAGACGAACACTTCATAAATAGCTTATAAAGATTCGCGTTCCGATAAAGTGTGAATCTCGTTTTAAGCAGATCCAAATAAATCCTGTTGCTGCTGGTTAAAATCTTCAAAGGCGAGTCTCCCTTTTCGTTCAAAGAAAAAATATCAGACTCGTAAAGTATCAAAATTTGCGCAGCGAGAAAATTCTTCTTTTTAATCGCCCAGTGAAGCGGCGTGTCTCCCTCCAAATCCTTCCCGTTCACATCCGATCCGTAATCGACGAGAAGTCTCAAATAATTAGCGACTTCAAATTCCTTTGAGATCAAAAGATGCAACGCCAACTTGCCACTTCCGTTTCTAGAGTTGATATTAGCTCCCGAGTCAATCAGAAGTGTCAAGTACTTCTCGCTCAGATTCTTGTCAAAAGGTCTTGCCACCACATCCTGGAAAATTGAATCAATAGTATATTTGTTAAAAGTTCCTCCTCTTTCCAACAAGTAGGAAACAGTTTTCCTTTTGCCGAGCAGCATTGCATGAGAGAGGGGAGTATATTTCAGATTATCGCAAACTGAATTGATATCAGCTCCAAACTCAAGTAGCTTCCCAATTTGGGACAAATCCTCAGACTCGATAATTGCCAGATGAATAGGGAAAACTTTCTGGATTCCATGTTCAACCGCAGCGCCACTTCTCAGCAGCAAATCAAGAACTGCGTTTCCTCTATTTGCGAAACAAATAATCGCCACTTCTAGTGGAGTTAAAGTCCGACGAAAAACATGATTTGAATGATCGAGTCGCATGAAATAATAACAGGCAGAGTGGACTTCGTAGTTCTCGTCGATTTTGTCGTAGCAGATTTCTGGATAGATTCCTGGTTTGGTTTTTGGGTTTACACCAATTCCATTTTTTAAAAGTAGTTTTATGATTTCTAGGTTCCCGATTTCTACGGCTTTGTGAAGAAAGGTGTAGCCCTCGTTGTATTTGTCGATGGAAATTTTTGTTGGGACGCTTAAATCGGCGCCGTTTTTTATAAGGGACTTGACGACGTCGGGAAACTCCTTTCGAATTGCGATCTCGAGGAGAGTCTCGTTCTCGTGATTTTCGTTGATGTTGCCACCACGCTGGAGAAGAAGTTCCAGGACGCGAACATTCCTTTTTTGTACTGCGATGTAGAGGAGAGACTCTTCAGAGATTTCCTTCAACTTCTTGGAGAGGAAGAAGTTGGCGATTTCCTGCTCGTTGCGGAAAAGTGCTTCGTAGAGGGCGTCATCTTCATCCTCGGAGGACATTCTTGAATCTCCTGGAAAAAAAATATTGTTTTAATTTGGATTTTTCTTGGTCTGGAGTTTGAAATCTTCATTTTAGGCAACGAAATATTATAATTGGATATTTTTTCGCTCTGTAGAGATTTTTAGGTTTTTAGATAGAAATATGCGTACAGAGAAAGAAAGTTTATAATTTTAATGCTATTCTTATAAAGTGAAAAAATGGAATTTTGAAATTGGGCCTCGAATTTCGTTTATTTTTTAAAGAGTTTTGAAATTAGAGACTTTATCGCTCTGTAGGCAAGTATATGATTATAAAAGGAGAAGATTTACAAAGGGGAAAGATAACGAGTTCTAATAATTGTTGAGTTAAATGAATAATTCATAAAATTGTTAATTATTTTATGGAATTTTTTCAAATATTTCAGGGAATTCTGTGGGATTTGATTTCTTTTTGGAGGGATTTTATATTACTGATGAAAATTCCGCAAAAATTCATAAAATTTAGAGTAATTTTATGAAATATAAGAAAATGTTATATAATTTAAAATTTTATCACGAAATTCAAAGAAAGTTCGTAAAATTTAAAATTATTTCATGGAATTCCATAAAATATTTGATGTTTGAAAAAGTTTAACGAAATTTTATTCATTCAATTCGATTCCACGAAATTTTGTGAAATTTTGTTGGTTTTTGTCAAACTTTATATTACTGCATTATAATTACAAAAAAAATTATAAAATTTGGATTACTTTCATGAAATATAAAAGAATTTCATCAAATGTCAAATTATTTATTTCACGAAATTGGAAAGTATTTTACAAAATTTTTAATTATTTCATATAATTTTTGAAACGGATTTCATCAAATTTTGTTATAATTTATACAATTTTGAAAGAAGTTTATATATTTCAAATTATTTTATGGAATTTCCAAAAATATTTCATTAAATTTGAAGAACTTTAGCGAAATTTGATCAATTCAATTGGATTCCATGAAAATTCCTAAAATTACACATTTGTCGAAATTTTTTAAATAATTAATTTTATGAAACATGAAAGAATTTTATATATTTCAAATTATTTCGTGAGAATTTCCAAAAGAATTTCACGAGATGTGAAAACCTTCAACGAAATTTGATTAATTCAATTAGATTTCACGAAAATTCCTAAGATTACAAATTATTTCATGGAACTTACTAAAATAGTTCATGAAATTCGAAAATTAAAAATTATTTCATGAATATTTAATTTTGAGGTTAAAATTCGGGATTAAAATCTTTGAATTCAAATCAATTATATCTTTGGAATTTAAACTTAATGAATCCTTAATTGAAATAATTGGAAATTTGTTCAATTCATCATTAAATCAGTTTAGTTTAATTTTAATTTATTCCCATTTATTTCAATTTTAATTCACATAATTTCTTTGAATTCATCAATTTTATTTGAATTGATTTGAGGCAGTTTTTGCTTCAACCAATCAACCTTGATTTTAACTGACTCACTTCAATTCAGTTAAAATATATCCACGTGATAAAGTTTATTTACATTCATTTGTTATTTTATTATCAATAAATTTTTTTGGCCTAAAGAAACTTTCACACTATATTCGTATATATTTTACATTATACACCTAATTAAAACATATATTTGCTTAGAACTATACTTTCTAAATATATAGTTACACTTTATTTTAATTAAAAAAGATGAAATGAAATATTTCATATTAAAGTATGAGGTTAAGTGATAGAATAAATCGTATAAATCGAAAATAAAATTTGAAAATTACCTACACTAGAAAAAAATGTTTGGTGCAATTTTTATCACATTCAATGTTATTGGATAAAAAAGCAATCTCTTATCAATTTCTATACTTCAGGAAGAATTTCGATTTATAAAATTATATGAAATAAAATGCTGCAAAGAAATTATAGTTATCGCTGTAGTAATTTCTCTTCCATGATTGCAGGAAATTTCCAGTATACTGTAAAGTTTCCTGGCAATGGGTAATTTTACCATTGATTTATCTCTGACAATAGGAATCTATCCAAAAATCAAATGAACTCTTTTATTATATAATCAAAATAATAATATGATAGAAGAAAAAAAAGTATTTAATAATATACAGAAATTTTTATTAAAAGACCTGGGATCCAAGTTTTAATCTCCAAAATCGATCAAATTTATCAAGTTTAAATAATTTAATTCACCTATTTTAATTCGCAGTGGCGTCAACCCCGTGGGGCCTGAAGGGGGTTTCAGGGGTGTATTATGTATTTTTACATAAAAGTGAGAAGAAATATGAAAAATAAAAAGAGGGGTGGGTTTATCAAAGGATTTCCGCCCGTTTCGTTAAAAATATTTCAAAAATGATTGGCGCCATTAATAATTCGATATTTTTCAACTCTATAGTGGTACCAAAGATAGGTGCGTAATTTATATATTATACAGAGTCTATTAATTAACATTCATTACCTAAACATTTTATTATTCAGCCATTCCACAGAACCCATTTCATCAAAAATTTTCATTCTCTCTTATCTTTCGAGCTTTTGCTGTTGAAATAAAGTCTCGAGGTGAGATATCTCAGCCACTTCGAAAAGTTTTTTTTCCGTAAGACTCCTCCAAATGCGAATTAAAAAATAATTTTCGAAAAACTGACTCTTCTCGATGGCACAAATCGATGTATCGAATAAACTAATAAATTAATAATTAATAAAGACATTAAAAATTAATCCAAAAGAGTAAAAATTTATCTGATACCAAATAAAGCCGAAAAATAAAAAATTCCGATCATTTTGTAGAAATTGGTCGGAATATAGCGTAATATAATAATATAAGTCTATTAATTAATAGAATATTGATTTCCAACTCAAATTACTTCATTTTCAGTAAACATAGATACAAACGCCTATCAAGGCATCGCTTACTAGATTTCTACCTTACCGACATCAATAAGGCATTTCTTTTATTTTTTCCCTCTACTTCACTTTAATTACCTGAAAACTGTCCTGCCATACATCGGAACCCATTTTATCAAAAATTGTCCTTCCCTCGCATCTTTTGAGCTTTTGCCGTTGAAATAAAGTCTCGAGATGAGACATCTCGCCCACTTCGAAAAGTTCTTCCCTCATAAAACTTCCCCAAATTGGAGTAAAACAATAATTTTTGAGAAATGGACTCTTCTCGATGGCACAAATCGATGTTTTGGGATAAACTAACAAAAATATTGAAAATTAATCTAAAGTAATCAAAATTTGGGAAGAGAGACTTAAGGAGGGTCTAGATAATCGGGAGAATTTCACGTGTCTTTCCAGTTCGCAACGTGCCGTACGACTACTCCAGTATCAAAGGAAAGTTGGCCCGCGTAGTGTGCTGCGGCAATTTAACGGGGATATAAGTATAAGAACTCGGAGACGGGGAGTTGTCCAAGCTAGTAAGGAATAACACACCACACCCAGTGCAACATTTGCTAAAAGATGGCCATACGTCTTACAATTATCGTAAGTCTCAAAAAAATTTAAATACATAATCCACATTTTTTTCCCATCACCTACACATCGTCCCATTTCATATTTCGCGCCGGTTCCCAGTCTCAAGGTCACTCCCTAATCGCCGCGCGTCTGAAAAAATTATTTTCTTTTAAAAGACTTGAAAATCTTTTTAAGTCAAGTTCAAATAATTTTATTGGTGCATAAAATTATCAAAGAGTTCATTAGCTATCCAAAACAATAATATTTTATTCTACGATTTTTTCAGTATGTCAAGAATAAAGTTTTTTTTTTTCAAGTAAAAAATTATCAAGGGTAGAGTCAATTTTTGAGCTAGAAATTCGAATTCCTCATTTTATGCAAAAAGTATTATAATAAATTATTTTTTCTCTCTGTAGCACAATTTAACTTTTAACAAGAAATATGCGTACAGAGAAAAAAAAAATTAATTTCAATACTTTTTGAGTAAAACGAGGAAATTTAGAACTAACTTCGAAATTCACTTTTAAAATTCACTTTACACAAAAAATATTAAAGCTAAATTTTTTTTCGCTCTGTACACACATTTCTAGTTAAAAATTGAATAGCTCTACAGAGCGAAAAAAGTTCTATTTTTAATGAAGGCCAAGTAAAATGAGGAAATCGAGTTTTTAGCTGAAAAATTGATTCCGAAAATAGTGATTGTTGGTGGAATGTTAGGTGGGTGATATTAGGTGTATGCAAGTGGCATTAAAGCCTCCATTCAGAAACAAGGAAGGACACAAGTGGTCTAAGCAAGGACGTAAGAACTCTTGTCCGGGTATACGCCTTTACGCTAGTGATACGGAAACGAAATTCTTTCAATATGTCGAGCACTTTCACCTTGTGTTCGGAGCGTGTTATAGAGAGCGGCGAAATCGCGTTGTAAGTAAAACGTTCGGTGCGTGATCGATAAATACCTTATCTCATACTTTAGTATATTAACAGGTTCCATTACGTTGGTCGCGAAAAGAATTTATATATGAAACCGGCCGAGTTATGTTATTATGAATTACGATGTCCCCCTGACCAAAATTAGAATCGTTATTCAACTTTTACATAATAAAGTCTGGGAGAATAAATTTTCTCTAAATCAGGTGAAATTGCTTCATTTTATGGTGTGTGGATCGCGGACGTCTGCGTTTCTTAACGAAGACGATTTAAATTAATTTTTAGGTGTATTAAGTCATTGGGAGTCATTAAAGTCAGCTAAACTTGGATCGAGTCAAAGGAGTCAGTTGTAGTGGCTTTGGAGTCACCAAAAGTCATTATAAGTCATCCAAAGTCCTTTAAAGTCATTAAAAGAAACTTCAGGCTCTTTAAAGTCATCTAAAGTCCTTCAAAGTTATTAAAAGATACCTAAAGTCATTTAAACTCATTAAAAGTCATCTAAAGTCCTTAAAAGTCTTTAAACGTCATCTAAAGTCCTTAAAATTCATTAAAAATCATCTAAAGACATCACTTTAAAGACATGTAAAGTCATCCAAAGTCCTTATGTGTCATTAAAAGAAACTTTAGGCTCTTTAAAGTCATCTAAAGTCCTTCAAAGTCATTAAAAGATACCTAAAGTCCTTAAAAGTCTTTAAACGTCATCTAAAGTCCTTAAAATTCATTAAAAATCATCTAAAGATATCACTTTAAAGACATGTAAAGTCATCCAAAGTCCTTTAAAGTCATTAAAAGAAACTTTAGGCTCTTTAAAGTCATCTAAAGTCCTTCAAAGTCATTAAAAGATACCTAAAGTCCTTAAAAGTCTTTAAACGTCATCTAAAGTCCTTAAAATTCATTAAAAATCATCTAAAGATATCACTTTAAAGACATGTAAAGTCATCCAAAGTCCTTTAAAGTCATTAAAAGAAACTTTAGGCTCTTTAAAGTCATCTAAAGTCCTTCAAAG
>UCOH01011569.1:0-27469 GCA_900474275.1 Synergus japonicus | reverse complement strand
GGATACTTCTGTAACTAACTACGTCGACGACAGCGACTAACCTTGCACACGGGATTGTAATCTAAACTTAGATTTTCTGTATTCAAATTTAATATAATTTTCAATTTAATTTATTGTTCTCATATGTTTGAAATGAAACCATAATGTTAATTAAACATTTTAAATAAATATATATTTCACTAAAACGGTAGTAGTTTTTACTATTATATTAGTCAATATTTTGTACTGTAAAATCACTGATTGTTTAGTGAATTTCTACTAATTCTTCTAGTCAAGCAATTTTACTAATTCAATTAGTAAATTTCCACTAATTTCTAGTGGCTCACTTTTCTCTAATTGAATTAGTAAAATTTCACTACCAATTAGTGATTTTTCACTAATTCAGATTTAGAGAGTATATAAAGCACTCATGATTTCAGTTGTTTTTCATGCTTATGAAACGAGATTAAAATCCCTGTTGGAAAGAGAAAGATAGAAAAGGATAGAAAAGGATAGAGATTTTCTATACCTCCCAAGCGTATACTTTGTTATCTATTTCTATCTTTGTAGGTATCCATCGTTTTTACTAGGCTCTATATTTTCCTATCTCTTTCTATCCATCCTAAAAATTAGAATCTCTTCTATCCATTTTCTCTATCTTTTTCTATCTTTCAGTCTATCTCTTCCTTCCTTAAAAAATTTAAATATTTTTCTATCCCCCACTTCGAATATTTTTTTATTCCTAGTTTCAAACTTATTACTTTAAACGTACTTTTACTAATTAACTTTGAACATGCATTATAATATTTTAAGTTGTGTTGTAAAAACCAGTATCACACATCCAAAAAAGCTCTATCCTAATCTATCCCTAGTTTATTCAACTCTATCTTTTTCAATCTCTTTGTTAAATCTATAAGTTATATCTTCAATCTTCTCATTTATTTCTCGTCTATCCATCTCTATTCCTTTCAATCCCTTTGTCAGTATAATCACTAACTTATATTGAGATGGATAGACTTGATAGTATACTTCAGGAGAGATAGGGAAGAATTGAAAAGGATAAGCTTTCTAGTAGATTGTATAAATAAAGAGTATAAAAGGATTGAGATGGCTATTAGATTAAGATTAATAATTAATATTAGATTAAGACGAATAGATTAAGGATACACATGGATAGAAATATAGTGATTGAAAAGAATACATTTGGTAATACTCTTCAAGAAAGATAGAAAAGAATTGAAAAGACTATACGAGGATAGAATGGTAAAGATTGAAATGGGTAGACTTGATAGTATACTTCAGGAGATAGAGAAGGATTAACATTATTACAAGTGGATAGATGTGGATATAAAGGTATGGATTGGAAAGGATAGGCTTCCTAGTAGATTGTGAAAAGGATAGAAAAGGATTGGAATGATAAAACTAATGATAGACATGGATAAAAATGTAGTGATTGAAAAGGATAGGCTTGGTAATATATTTCAAGAAAGATAGGGAAGGATTGAACAGATGATAGAAGGATAAAAATAGATAGGAATGGTAAAGATTGAAATGAATGGACTTGATAGTATACTTCAGGAGAGATAGGGAAGAATTGAAAAGGATAAGCTTTCTAGTAGATTGTATAAATAAAGAGTATAAAAGGATTGAGATGGCTATTAGATTAAGATTAATAATTAATATTAGATTAAGACGAATAGATTAAGGATACACATGGATAGAAATGTAGTGATTGAAAAGGATAGGCTTGGTAATATATTTCAAGAAAGATAGGGAAGGATTGAACAGATGATAGAAGGATAAAAATAGATAGGAATGGTAAAGATTGAAATGAATGGACTTGATAGTATACTTCAGGAGTGTGGATTGGAAAGGATAAACTTCCTAGTAGATTGTAAAAAGGATAGAAAAAGATTGAGATGATTAGATTAAAGACAGACACGGATAGAAATGTAGTCATTGAAAAGGATAGGCTTGTTAATATACTTAAAGAGAGATAGGGAAGGATTGAAAATGATAGAAAAAGATTGAGATGAATAGAATAAGAATAGAGACGAATTGAAATGTAGTGATTGAAAAAGATACATAGTGATGAATGGAGATAAGTAAGGATTCTAATGATTAGACCAGGGATAGAAAGGGATATGAAAGTAGGGATTAAAAAAGATAGGCGCTGCAATAAATTGCGAAAAGGATAGAAAAAGATTAATGTGGATAGGCGAAGTGTAAAGAAAGGTTGGTGTGGACAGATGGAGGATAGGTAATTATTGGCGAAGATAGACGAAGAATACAAAATGATAGAAATATTTTTATTGAAAACAAAGGAGATTATTGTAGATTAAACAAGAGATAGAAATAGATTGGCGTGGATAAGGATAGATAAATTTGGATTCACTTTTCCTTTCTACTTTTCACTTCCTAGGAACTAAAGAGTACTTTTAGTCTCTAGAGAGTAAAAGTATAACTTTAATTTCGTTAATTTAGAAAACTTTTTCGAATTTTAGCTTCTGAAGGCTACCCCTAGATGATAAATTTCATTGCTTCAACTCGTGCTCAATTCAAGATAAAAATAAATAGTTCATCAGCATTTAAAAGTCAATTATAGGTATGAAGATAAGATTTCCGAAATTTGACACTGAAGATTCAAGGCTTCACCTTGAAGTGTCTCCAAGGGTTAACCCTGGTTCGCTTCCACATGAGACGTCACACTATATTCACCAATATCGTCTTAAATGTATCCTTAGGCATGCGCAACTACGAACTGGTCAGTGGTATTGAGTGGCCGGCCTTTTAACAATATATAGGCTGCTCTATAATCGGTGGCGGTTATAGGACATTGTCCAGTCTGCGAACTTTTCAGCTCAGTAGTGCCGCGAGCTTCAGTTAGGAATCTTCGCTAAAAAATATTTATAACAAAAAATTCGAAATTACAAGTAGGTTACTCAAAGTTTCACTTTCTTCATCCTCATTTCCAAAAGCGCACTATTTTAAACAAAACACGCACTACGCTTTATCAAAAATAAAGAAATCTTTTGAAATATAAACAGTTACTTTTTAAAAATTTTTATTCTCAAGTAAAATGACTTTTTGCACTACTTAGTTATTTTATATGTACCACTATTTATTTTATATCTTCAAAACGACGTTTTGAAAACGCTATTTATGTTTGAATATCAAGACATCCATTTTCCTTTAGTTTGACATAATTGATATATATTTTGAAGGTGTTAAATTATACGTCGAAATTAAGTAAAGTATTTTTTTAATAACCTGTAGCAAAGCTTTTTTTATTGTCCTGCGTGCATGACACACGTGTTTAGGTAGAGCGAACCTCGAGTATTGATCGATCGAAGAATTCTTTTCACACCAGGTTAACGACTTACTAACTTTTATCGTACTTGCATCAATTAGAATAAATATTCGTTTCGATTTGCTTAGCGCCTAAGCTAACATTCAGTTATTTTTATAATGTTGCCTCTAATGTCTGTATCGATGCACTATTCACGTTTCCACTTATAAAAAATGACTAAGGTCAGAGAGCTAAGTATGCCTCAAAGTATATAGAACTTTTGTGGAAATGTAAGTAATAAAACATATCTCGTTAAAACTTTCCACAATACAATCCTGATCACTTTAACAACTTTATTAAATCACAAAAGAACTTTTGAAAATTCTAATTTATTATTTCAAACTTCTGAGCTGGACACCCAACTTTCAAGCTTCCAAACTATGTTTTATTCTCCACAAAACTTCTCAAGCTCTAAAGTTTCAAAAAAGTCCAACTTGCCAATTCCAAATTAAATCTTTCCTCTAGCAGATTAGATGAATACTTTTGACCACCTGACTGAGAAAAGAGCAAACTCTATGAATGGCTGATACATCCAAGACCTTCAGTTCGTGACAAGTCACGCGACATTGCGAATGCATGATCTTGGATCTCCCAATCGGAATCCACCTGGGTGTCTCAAGGACATAAATCCTCCCCCGGAAAAGCCGCTGACCAAAGGAAGCTATGACGCTTGAGACGAATAATTCACCAGTGAAGAGGCTAGAGGTTTTTAGAGTCTGCCTTTGAACCTAGAGGTGTCACGATGCCAGCAAGAATCTCAACCTTGGAACCCAACGCAGAAAATGGGTTCTATGATGAGAAAGAGGAAAAGGATCCTCCAGCCTTCACAATCATACAGAAAGATGGTCTCGAATCTTCTCTTCCGATTCTCCAGTTGGACATGGACGATTCCGACTGCGAGAGAGCTTCCGCAAGGACAATGACCTTGAGCCACAACGGCAAGAACGACTTCCATACACGCAGACGAATCAGCAAGTCTAATGATCACCTGGTGCTGGCTAGTCTTCAAAGTCATCAGACCAATCCCCTGAGAATTAGACAACAGAGTAGAAGTCATGGGAATCTTAAGAATGATGACAGTTCAGATCATGGAAAATCTTCAATGGTTCTTTCCACTGAGGATTTTAATGAGGTGCTAAATGCCAAGTTGAGAAGAATTCAGGAACAGGAAGAGGAGGAACTGACTCGGAGAACCGAGAGAAAACATCAGGTTATTAGGGTCGTCTTTTCTACTTTTCAAAAAAGCCTTTAGTTTTTTAAGATTGTCTGGATTTCTATTTGAAAGGTCTCCACTATCCAAATTTTCTAAACTTTAAAGCCTCCACTAGAAAATTTACAAATTTAAATACAACTCTGACTACGCAGGTCAACCACCCAAAACCTTTTATCACAACCGTAAAAACTGGCGAATTTCTGATGCCACCACCCGAAGTCGCAGCTTTGCTTGGTATCACACCAAATTGTGGCTATGGAAGTGTCTTATCCGAATCAACAGAGGAGACAGATTTTTTTCATCGGCCCAGATTTCGACACCTTGTCTCGCTGGGCAAAAGACCGGAAGTTCGTCATAGCAGTCACAACGCTCGATGTCCAGCAGCTCTGAAAGCGACCGAGGATTTTTATTATCTTCCAATGAATGGCTCTTCTATCACTACCGCATCTTCGATAAACGAGCGAGCTAAACGAATGAAGAGGAGTGATTATCCGTTTGCGTAAGTCAGGATCAAAAAGCTTTGAGAGAAAAAACCCTTTTCTAATTGTAGATCCAAACACTGTCCTATCTACTTTCTAGCTTTAATATAATTTATAAGAATTATTTGACAATTATTTTCTCATTCAAAAAGCACAGCAAGACTTTCAAACAAAATCCCTAGTACTCGCTTAGATAATTTTTATGAAGCAATGCAAAATCGTTTAAGTGCGTAAGAGCGGGAATTGTTTTTCTAGCAGATTCTCGCAGACGCCACGAGCGTTACCCCAAAAGTTGGAACCGATCGAGGGCACCATGAAAATGCTGCCGATACGCGGGTAACTTTAAATTACAATTCCCAACCCTTTACTGTAATATTTGTACTGTTAGATAAACCTCGACGTTAAAAATATTTAATTAATCAAATTCGATCAACGCTTTTCATGAAATAAATTATTGTACAGTAAAGGGTTTGTGCAGTAGTCTTTGATTTTATTCTGACTTATTTTAAGAGTGGATCTACACCAACAATTTCAGAAAAACATTCAATTACATTAAGAAAAATTACTAAAAGAAATTTTTGAAATATAAAGCTTTAAAAATTTAAATAAATTCAGAGGAGAAACGCCACTTTAATCTCGATCTAAAGCCACGTCTTTACTAAACTAGTTCTTGTTATCGCTCTAATATAAATCTCCGGAAGTAGAAAAAACGCAAAGCGTTGTCGCAAAAAAAAAAAATAGGTACGTTGAAAAAAACTCATTCCAGGATCGATCGAAGCACGTAAAATGTATTTTCCCTACGACAAAGTTAAAATATCTTTACAAGTTTGTCGAAGTCTAGGTCAATATTACTTTTAAAATATCCAAATGCAATTCACTTTCAGAAATTTTTTAATAATTTTAAAATCTCTAGAAAAAGAGAAAATGAAATTTGTTGTAAAGAATTTCATTAGAATATAAGGTAACACAGTGTAGACTTAGAGTAGATTTTCCTCAAGAAGCTTGAGAAATATTTTTTTTTTAATATATAGGTACTCTAATCAAAAATTTTATTGTAAATTTTTTTTTATATTGCAGTGATCATTCTGTTCCTTTCGGGAACATCATGTTCGATCGGCGAGTGGCGCGTGGAAGTAATTTCGCTTCCGCTCCTGTTGTAAGTACAAAATAATTCAGTGTACTGAGATTAATTTGTATTCCAGTTTGTTTTTTATTGATTCACAATTTATTTAAATTTAAATTTATACTTTAGATGGATTGCGAATCGCAAGCGATAAGGCACGCAGAAACGAGAAAACGCGAAATGGCAGGGAGAAAAGCTCGATCGCAAGCCACAAAAGCACTTTTAATGCGAATCGGATCTCCACCTCCTGTGCCTGGAAGGAGACACGAACCTGTACAGACTGACCTTTACCTTGAAGAGGTGAAATTGTTATTCTAAAACTTTACCTAATCTAAATTCTAAACGACTTTCTAAATTCTAAATTACATTCTAAATTCTAAATGACTTTCAATTACGATTTCAATTAATTTTCAAATAATTTTTGCAGCTTTATGAAAAGCCTGACGAGTCGGAGGTAGCAACTCAAACAGACTACTTCCTGGATAGACCTTCGACCCCAATTTACTGTCCAGGGAAAACTGGCCAAGACGCATGTACACAGATCGAAGCCGGGGACGTGAGTATTCAATTATTTATATTCGAATTTGATGCTCGTTTTATTATGAACTATGTTATATCGACCGAAATAGATTCGAGAATGAATAAAAGATGAAAACTCTCGTTTATTTTAGCTCTTCGACTATGACGAAGAGGTTCAACCAATCCTTGAGGTATTAGTTGGAAAAACAATAGAGCAGGCTTTGATTGAAGTTTTAGAGGAAGAGGAAATTGCAGCTTTGAGAGAACAACAGAGGAAGTTCCTGGAACTTCGAGCTGCTGAAAAGGCAGAGCAGCAAAGACTGGAAGAACAAGAAAGACGTTTGAGAGAAGAAAAGGTAAATATTTAATAAAAAATATTGAATTATAATTATAATGAAATTAAATTATAATCTTTAAATGTTATATTTAAAGTGTCGACGAGTAAAACAACATGAAGAAGCGACAAAAGCGCAACAAGAAACTGAGGAAAGAGTCGCGGCGGCGGTCCTCTTAACTGGCTATATAGCTGAACTACTTCCGGCCGTTCTCGAAGGCCTCAAAATGTCTGGTTTCCTGCTAGACGAAATCAAGGCTGGTAAGTATCGATATGAATTTTACATTCAAAGATATCAGCAATTTTTGCTATTAATAATATTTCTTTTATAGATGTGCAGGAAGGTTTTATGCCCTGGTTAATGAAAGAAGTTAGGAAGGAAGTGGGCTCGATGATCGAAAGCCGAGAATTGCTAATGGGTAAAAATTATACTTAATTTCACTAGTTCCTTAGAGGGTAAAAAAAATCGATTTTTTGGAAGTCATCTTAATCGATACTAGATATATCTGAAAATATGTTGCCAAAATACTATGTAAAAATTCAAAGTAATTTGGCAACTACGACCTTTAAATGACCGCACGCGCACGAGGCATGTAAGGGCGCATGGCTCACTTTAAGGGGTCAGTCTAGTAACTCGCGCCGAAAAAAACGCGATTTTCGTGAATTTTTCTTGGGATACTGGATAAAGGTTATCATATAAAAGCTTTTAAGCTTAGTAAATACACTCTTGAACTATATAAAAAAAAATTTTTTTTTTATTTTGTACACTTTTACGACCACAAACGTCAGCCAAGCGCAACACCTCGAAAAGAAGGTAGGTCTGCCTTGTTGATAAAATCTCGGAGCAGGTTTGTCTGAAACAAAAAAATCAAAGTGCTTTAGATTCGGTAGGACAATGGTTATGTGCCCTATGAAATTTATTCAATTATTTCAAAAAATAAAAAAATGGTGAAGAAAAACCGAAAAAACTTCAAAAAAAGCTATTTTTTCGCCGATTTTCAAAAAAAAAATAGTAAAAATCAAGATTTTTGAAAACTTTTTATAGAGGACATAGCGATAAGTGTAAAGAATATTTGGCTCAAATTTCATAAGGTTCGGTCCAGTAGTTTCCAAAATTTTATCAACAAGGCGAGTAAAAACGTTGTTTCGAGAAAAACGCGTTTCAAGTTTTTTTACAGAAAATTCGTAAAAAAATATTACTTACGCCTAGTCAGCGACTAGGTAAGACTTACCCGATCCCTACCTTACCGACATTTTTTATCTGTAACGCTACGTCTACATTTATTGAGATACCACATTGAAAATGTCTTAAATATTGACATTTTAAATAAAAAAATTTTTTCAGCAAATTTTTTTTTATTTTTACAAAAATTTAAGACCAGACAAACATACATTAGCATATTTTCTTTAATTTTATAAATTTTCAATTTGATATCTTTGTAAATGTAGACGTAGCGTTGCAGAGAAAAAAATGTCGGTAAGGTAGGGATCGGGTAAGTCTTACATGGCCTTAACGCGGTCAGGCCGGTCAGCGCGCTCGAGGTAGCTACCTTTGAAGCGCTCGAAAGTAATATTAGAGTTCTCGGATCGTTCTAAAATTTTGACACAATATTTCTGAATATATTTACTTTGGAAATAAGTAAAAAAAATAGATTTTTCCAAAATGAGTTACTAGATTGACCCCTTAAGGCGATGTAAGACTTACTCGATCCCTACCTTACCGACATTCTTTTCTCTGCAATGCTACGTCTACATTTATTGAGATATCAAATTGAAAATATCTAAAATTAAAGAAAATATGCTAAGGTATGTTTATCTGGTCTTAAATTTTTGTAAAAATAAAAAAAATTCTTTTGAACATTTTTTTTTATAAATGTCAATATTTAGGACCAGATTAACGTACCTTAATGCTTTAGGTACAATTTTATAAATTTTCAATTTGATATCTCAATAAATGTAGAAGTATCGTTGCTTCTATTTGAACTAACAAAATTACATATATAGAAAATTATATTAAACATCTTTTTACATTCTCATCAGAGAAAATGTATTAAATTTGTGTAAAATTTGCCCCCCCAGTTTTCATCAAATGTCCACGTTTTGGGACCCCCTGAACCCGAAAAACATGTGTCTGTCTGTAGATTTTAGTTTGTTAGCACGATAACTTTCGAAAGAATTGACCGATTGTTCGCTAGCCAGCCATTTTGGATAAAAATTCAAAAATTACTTTTTTGAAAATACAATTAACCATACTAACGCACAAAGAGAATTTCCTACATTTCTCTTTTCCTCCATAATCCCTTTAATGATTAAAATTTATTTTGTATGTACTTAAAAATATGGAAAATTCCCAGGCGACAGCAAGTCGAGACATGCCTAAATCCTCAGGGACCAAAATTGTCTGTGCACCTATTCACACAATTTACCTGGTAGTATCGTCTATCTGCTTCTAAGCACCATAAATAATATTCAAATAAGATCGCAGATTATACTAGACTTCAGAACGAAAGGACTCCTAACTTTAGGATTTCATCTTTACCCTGGACAATTCACGCCGATAATATAGCCGTCGAAAGGATGAATGGAAATTATTATTGAATTGTGGAATGTAGATTTCAGAAAATGAATTTAAAAAATAAACTTTGAAGAAAGTGTAACAATCATTTCTCATTTCAGAAATCGTTAAAGAAATTTTGGAAAATCGGGCAGAAACTTATAGAAAACTGGGAGAGGAATATGATGCATCGAGGGATAAAAGCAGAGAAATCGATAAGGGAGAAGACCAGAGTAATGAATCTATTCAAGAATCTATTAGTTATCAGGAGTCTATCACTGGAAATCCGAATCTAAATTAGCGAGGTAAATTTTTACAAAAAATTAACCGTTCGAGTTAGATTTCTGGACTTCATCGAAACTTTCCTCGGATTTAATTGTTGAATTTAGAGTTAAAATGTAACACTGGGCAAGTAAAATCTAATTGTGTGCAATGATCTTAGCACTCGTTAATCGGATACTCGATTTTAAGCGAAAGGCAAGTTAGCATTGGATTTAGGAACACCTTAACCAGCAATCAAGCAACCCCTGGTTCACTATTTCCTACATTAAACAGTGTACACAGCTGCACGACAAATCCATCTCTCCTGTCTCCGCTCTGGTCGACATCCCCCCATGGCAAACAAAACATCCGCGAGTACAGGGTCACCTATCGAAAATTAATTATCGATCCTCTGATCTCTTGAAAATCCGGCCCAGTCGTCACTCATTATTTTCAAATCAGAATATTTTCCTCATATATTATTTCATCTATATTACTTACTCTTCTGAGCTTCCAAATTTTTACTATATATTTATTCAGTCTTTAGTAGTCACTGTGAATTTTTATATGCAAAACTATAATCTTAATCGCTAGTTTTACTGAGCGAATGGCATCCATGATTCTCTCAGAGTGGCTTACCTGAAATAAAAAAAATTATAGTTGGATGGCTATCAATATAGTAACAATTAAGTAAAGAACAAATTAATAGTGGAATAACGAAAAATAATAAAATCTCTCTTATTTTCAGTTGTGGCACTTGGATTGTGATTTGTCACCAATAATATTCTCTACGAAAATTTTAGTTGCTCTCTCCTCTCTATCAAAGAGATCAATCTATCAACGAATCATGGAAAAATATAACGACTGCGTGTAACAAATTTACCACTTGTATAAAAAGGCTGTTTTTCTTGATTTTAGAAATGTGTTTCATGCAGTGAATAAAACAAATATATGGATTTTATTTCTTGACCTTAAATTTCCGAGATAGTAAAAAATTACGACAGGTGCTTGTTTTGGATTCTGAGCGAGTGAGACTTAGCAATAAAGTATTACTAAACAGCTGAGAAGCTTCCTTTTCAGATTCCGGAAGATATATCCGCTCACCCTTTGCCACAAATGAAAATTCTATTAACCCCAGTTAGAAAAATAGTGAAGAGAACCGTTACTAAATTTTAAAAATTATAAAACTATTACTCACTTTTCAGTCGATTTCTAAACCAATCTAATGTCAACAATGTTTCGTCTCATGACTAAAGCCCATCTCAATTAAAAAACAATTACTAATGGGTATTTTAAGAATTTAATTATTTTCTTGCTGTATCTTTTTCGTGAATCAACCTTGAAAAATATCGGTAAGATCAGAAAGTTCGTAACGATTCTGGTGTCCTAAAAACGGTAGTTTTATAAAATAATAAGTTTCTGGGTTGAAAACGTTGCAATAATTTCACATTTCTTGTAGATTACTGCCGGAGGCAATAAACTTTATTAAGGAAACCAAGGAAAACTAAGGTCAACATCAGGATTTTGAAGTTTAAACCTCTTTTCGACAAAGCAAATTATTGGTATTATTGTATTATTGATATGATCTCTGGAACATTCTGAACCAAAAATTTAAGGTATTAGCAAATCGTTAATCTGAGCTTTCAGATCGTGGGTTAAATTTACTTGCTCATAAATTCTCATTTAATAAATTTTGTTGTATTTATAGGGTATTAGTTCTGAACTGCCCCAACATTGTAAGTTATGTTTTTATTTATTTATTATTAAATTTAATATTTATTTAACTTTTTCTCTCAATCGGACATTTTTTATTTTTTAAATTAATTTTAAAAGAAAGCTTGGTTTTTTTACAATAAAATCCTGTAAAGAACGAAATGGGGCAGCTGATAGTATTAGAGATATAGCGTTTAATTGAAGCGAACCTGTCGCCGAAACGCAGCGCTGCACAGTGGTTAAAAATTGGAATTTACCCTTCATAATCGCCTATAGATTGTATTTCTTAACCGATTTGAATCTTTTTTTGTTGAAATTATCAGTATAAAATCTTGAAGAGAATTGTGGATTTCAATTTTTTAATTTTTTCCACAGAGCAACAATATATAAACAAATATAGTGAAAAAATTGGCCATTTCAACTTTCCGAATTTGTATCTCAAGAACAAATATAGATAAAAATTCACTATCAGCAAGAATTATTGCCCCTGCATTCATAGAAAAGAATTAAATAAAAAATAGTTAACTTAATTATTATGAACATTTTTTATAAACAAATTCCTATGATATTTTTTTTTTTACGCTAATTGCACATATATTTCATAAGTCATATTTTGTAACAAAAAGTTAGCATTAATTAATAATTATCATTTTTAAACATTTTTATAAACAAATTCTTTATAATTGAGATTTTCTCATATTTAAATTTATTTTTCTGATCAAAAGTGAATCACAATCCTCTTTAGAGCCATATATGTACTTAAAGCTATACAAATAAACAATATAAAATGTTAATAACAGTTTAATTAAACAATTTCCCCAATCGGCCGTTTCATTGTGGAAAAAAATGGGATTTTCTTTAATTATTATAATAATTAATTGTAGTGACATTTATTGCGATGACTAAACAATGAAACTAAGTAATCAATAACTTACAAGATTGTTATAAACAATAAAAAAACTAAAATTGATCATTTTCACTTGTAAAAAGGACAGTTTTCACTGGCATTATTCGGCAATAAGCTAACAGTGATTGCAAAATTGAATGTGGAGCACTAGATAATAACTTACGTAATTGTTATTAACAATTTTTATCACAATCGACGACAATCTGAGGTTAAGCCTAATAGAAAAAAGTTGTTTTTTCGTCAATTGTATTGAATCCAATAAATAATCGATATTTATAATAATAATGGGATTATTATAAGAAACTTAGTGCTCCACATTCAATTTTGCAATCACTGTTAGCTTATTATTGCCGAATAATTTCAGTAGAAAACCGTCCCTTTTACAAGTGAAAATGATCAATTTTAGTTTCTTTTATTATTTATCACAATCTTGTAAATTATTTATTACTTAATTTCGTTGTTTAGTCATCCCCATAAATGTCACTCCAATGGCTGTAAAGAGGATTATGTGAATTACTTTCGGTCAGAAAAATAAAGGGAGGGTTAAAAAAAAACTATAAATTGGGCAATAAATTATACCATCAAGCATGCAAATTCTGAAAATATTAAGCTAAATTAGGTAACCCCATTAAGTGATAACGGTATAATATACGATGAGATTGAAGACTAAGAAGCTTAACTAAAAATGTTGTATCTACAGAAATCAGCAACGACAGCAACGTTAAAGCAATATTTCTTTTGCTTAACTTAAATACCCATCTCTGTTTATTAATTTATACCTGAAACCTTTCATACACCTGCGGAAACTAGTGTAAAACTTTCTTTAAGAAGCCCAGGTGGGAAATTTCTCCGAGTATTCCAAGTCATAAAATGGCGACAGTCCTTATCACTCAAACAATGATGGCGGCAATCTATCGCCACCTTGCAACTTCTAGGTACGAACATTTTCAATAATTTGCTTCCAAAGGGATTGCAACACTGACACAAGTCTTGCTGAGGAAACCACACAGTTGTCATTGCTACCTACCTTGAAGAAATCGACCTCATGTCTCGACATAATAATACTTCTAACGAATTTGTCTCGACAAGCTTTTGAAAGCTGGCAAAATTGTGTCTGGTAGAGAAAATAACATTATCTTAATCTCAAGCGTCCCTGGTAATAGCTGGGACTTTGAAATCATAAAATCAAAAGCTGTTAACGAACCGGTCCGCCTCTCTGGTGCTGCTGAATAGAAAGTATAAGTATTCGTCATTTTCTTCTCTTAATAGAAAGAAAACCACATGTTTTTCAATCTGGTATTGATATTCCAAATTTTCTTCAAGAAGAAAAATGTACAGTCAATATAGAATATTCAAGAGACCAAAATGAGAAGAGATAATGTATGAAAAATGTATGAGGATCCCTAATAGTCAACGAAGAAAAAACAATCTCTGCAGAAAACTGGTCGCTGTGTCGCACCAGTCTGGTACCAAATTCTGGGACGCTTAACGAACTTCTAAATTTCCCTGAATATTAAAATCTTCCACGTTATTCGAGCACTGATAGTTTGATTTTTTTACTTTTATTTTTGTTCCGCTAACAAGATTTAAAGATGCGATTGTTTGGTATTTGAATTAGGAAAATCACGTGCAGGACAGGTGTCACGGGTCACATGACAAAATAATATTAGATCCCCCTGAATGAATGTGACCCTACCCTCCCCCTACCCCCTACTAAAACACGATTCACTTGGCACACAAGTTTTGTGCATATAATGCGGGGCTCCTGAACATGGTAGCAAGGACGAACCCTGCTTAATTTAATCCAATACAATATGAGCCCCCCATCTCCAACCCTCAGGATTGCGGCTCTGTGCGCTCTTTTGGCCGCGTGAGGAGAGTTAAAGAGGGTGGGTGGCTTTTTAAAACTGTACCGACCTCAATGCCCCGTGAAACCTCATCCTATTATGATTGATCTAATACTGATTGGAAAGGACAGAGTTTTTTAGATACCGCTTTGGTTAACCCAAGGTGGGTTCGGGGATTGAATTAATATTTCAGGACGATTTTTTAGATTTCTAGTTCTAAGGGTCCATGCCAAAAAGTTGACAATTTATAATATCCGCTAGTCACGACTTGGATCCATTCAACCCAAAAGTATATAAAATTCCTGACAATCTCACATTTAAAGTGGAAATTTTTAAAATACTTTTGAATACTTTTCAATCCGACGTGTTTTCTGTTTTCTGGTACTTTAGTTGTATTTGAATGAAGATATTAATCAATTGTTTAATTTAAACAAATTATTGGCGATCCTGGGGGTCCATTACGTGACTTCTTATCATTCTCACTTCACCTCACTCTCACTGCCCTTCAACTTTTTTCGCACTGTAGCAAAATTTGTGTTGCAGGAATCTGCAAAATCACAAGTTGTTACGAACAATTCTGTATTTCCCCGTGACCTAGAAACAATCCTTGTATTAATGAAAGTTTATAAAGTCTCTTGCAAACAAAAAGAAAAACAATATTTCGATTTTAATTGATAAGTTGAGGGTATGATCAATTAACTTGCCCGAGAGAGGAGGGTTCGAGTACTTGACAATTGAATTCAGTTCGACCTTAACTCTCAATTGACTCTTAAAATACAGTAAACATATCCTAATGGTCGAACGCCATAGAGCACTCATGAGTATCAGATGGTCACGTGTCGTATTACATGGTGTTCGCTCCTGTGGACGTGAACAATATGTAGACGCCACGTGGCTTCGGAATCTGGTTTTGACTTTATCAGCAAAACACCAAAATTCCTGTAAACAATTACAAATTGTATCATGCTTCTATGACACAATTTCTAAATTGTATCCACTTCTTTATTTATAATTAGTGACACAATCTTTATCCAAAACTTTTCAAACTTTCATTTAAGTATTATAACTAAATGCTTATTATGTAATATTTACTTTCTAGTATTTATTAATTTAATGTCTCTGTATTAAAAGAATGAAAATTGTAGTTTAATCGAGGGTATTATTTAAGTTGAAACGCCGAGCATGTTTGCAGCTTACGGGGGATAATAACACGTGGACATAGGCCTTTTTAAAACAAGTATACGAATCTTATTGTCCCTTTCCCCTGCGTCTATAACGCAACCACGATCATGCGTGCAGGGTGAAGTCTGAATTATGGTTGCTTTATTCGCGGGGAGCAAGCTATAAAGGTGATTCGTTGCGCTTCTGCAAGTGTCAAAAGTTGTCTCTAATGTTCCTCCGCAACAGCCCTCAATGTATTATTAATTTTCCCCGATTCTGTGCCGAGGCATCCCGCATCGTCTTTAATATCAAAATCACCCGTACGTGGATCACGACGACACAAATCCATGAATTATCAACAATCGATAGATCGATACCTATAACAAATAATTTGTGATAACAATTTATACAAAAATTTGCGCAATCAATATTTCACTTCAAATTTGAAAATTTATAAATTATTTTATTGTGAGACCGCCTATGGTAGGAAACAGAGGGGATATTTCATCCTTCTACTTAATTTCTTGAAGTACTTATTTTTGAAATATTGATTATATATTTAAAGAATAAGTATATAAGAAAAAAGCCAATTGGAGAAATAAGAATGGATATTGGATATGGATATCCAAGTCTGCGGGTTGCAGGTTTCCGTTCAAATTCCCCCTTCCGCCACCGACCCTTTGCTTGGTACATGAGGGGTGGCAATCCTTGATCATCAAGCATGTCACTCCCTAAAATCAGGGTGTATTCAGAGAATAGAGTAAACCGCGAGGCCAGCAACCGAGCAAGTGTTCCACCGTGACCAATGGACGCCTGCACGCATGTGTGCGCTTCCCAATGCGATATTAATATCGCGATTATCATCTACGTATTATCGTAGCACCCTTGGTCGTTCGGTGGTTGAAATAAGGCTCCAGCCCCTCTGACATGGCCCCCACTTTACACCCCCTAATTGCAAGGTGCTTCTCCGAATCTTTAAAACTTCCTAAAACTGTAAACAATTGTTGAATATTATTTATATTATTATAGTATTATTCTCATTGTCAGCTATAACCCATTAACGTCCAGCCGGACACATTTTGTACACCTTTCTTCCCGCGCTTACAGCTATTGCAGTTCGAGCAAAAAAAAAATTTAGAAAAATGTATACTTATAGTTTGAAGATTTACAGGCTTGGAGTCATCTTGGAACCGGTCTAGATCGTGGACGAGATGTCTGAATTTAAACAATATGACGTTGTGAAGTCATTTTGAACAATTAGAATCTTCAAAATCGCGCCCGAATTGCAAAATTTTTGCCGGAAGATTTATGCATTTTTTCTCAGAAACGGAGGACTTTACAAAAAATATTACAAAGAACAAAAATTGCTTAGAATTGGCCAAAGAATAGACCTGAATTTTTCCAAAACGATTTGAGTAATTTTTTGGTTTTGCTAATTGCTAATTTTTTCTAAATTGCAAAAATCGCTCGAATCGCTTTGAGAAAATTCAAGGATATTCCTTGTTCAATTCTAAGTACTTTTTGTTCTTTGTAATTTTTAAATAAAGTCCTTCGTTTTTGAGAAAAAAAATCGAAAATAATTGGAATTTTTCCAAAATGCTGACATTTTGGAATTTTTTTCTCAGAAACGAAGCACTTTACGAGGAAATTACTAAGAAAAAGAATTGTTTAAAATTAGCCAAAGAATATATCAAAATTTTTTCAAAACTATTCAAGTGATTTTTTCGTTTTGCAAATTGTCAATTTTTGATAAATTGCAAAAATCGCTCGAATCGTTTTGAAAAATTCAGGTGTATTCTTTGGCCAATGCTAAGCACTTTTTGTTCTTTGTAATTTTGTTTGTAAAGTGCTGCGTTTCTGAGAAAAAAATTCATAAATCTTCTGGCAAAAATTTTGCAATTCGGGCGCTATTTTGAAGATTCTAATTGTTCAAAATGACTTCACAACGTCATATTGTTTAAGTTCAGACATCGCGTCCACGATCTAGACCGGTTCTAAGATGATTCCAAGCCTGTAAATCTTTGAAAACTCGATTTACAAAAAAATCCCTTCAAAAATCATGCTTTTTTTTTGTTTCAAACATCATTTTTCGAACAAAAAAATTTTTTTACGATAATTTGAGTGATACCACCGGAAAGAGCATACTTCAAAGTATAAGTATACATTTTTCTAAATTTTTTTTTTACTCGAACTGCAATAGCTGTAAGCGCGGGAAGAGAGGTGTACAAAATGTGTCCGGCTGGACGTTAATGGGTTAAAGGGGTCATCCCGTATGACAGCCTTGATTAAAGGTTTTTCGAAGTTTTTTGTAGCGAAAGTAAAAAGCACAGAGGTTCCAAATTTTTAGTATACATTTATTCAATCTTTAGGATTGTAACTGTGAATTTTTATATGCAGAACTATAATCTTGATCGCGAGTTTAATTGAACTGGCATGGGGCCGTCCTTAAATTACGTGAGGCTGTTTTCAGGAATTTTACTCCCTGCCTCTGTAAGTATCCGTATGTTTTGACCCCCCCCCCGTATCTTACGTAATTTTTTTCTAATAAATTTGTTCTTAATGTTGTTGTGTGAGTCAATATAAAAACGTCGACTCTTTTCAAACGAAAATTTATTACTATAATTGTCTACTTTGAAAAATTCTTTTCATCAATAAAGACTAATCCGAATTTTATGAACATTTTTTATTTAAAAAATAAGAGCTAATAGGGTGCTGATAAAAAAAGAAAAACTTTGGAAGTGGTCATGGAAATTGATTTGCAAAATGCAGGTTGATAGAATACGAGTGTAAGATAGGGACATTCTCTAGGTTTGATGGGGCTATAAAAGCTTCATGTGAAAGGACATTGTTTGGCTCAGCTGCAGACCAATGTATGTCCCATCAAGAGCGAGGGATCTGTCGACAGGACGAAAGGTGCATCTGAATCAACGGTTGATTAACAAATTAAGTTCCTCATTCTTCTCGCGCGCGTGCGTAGATCGCCAGTGAGATCTACCCTGATAAGAAAAATCGCTGCTCGATTAAACTCGAGATAAAGTCGATAAACACATCCTTTTTTTTCTATGAAGCACATCATCAGACTCCAGAAAGGGATGTCAATGAAAATTACAGCTTTTGCATTAGCCCTCCATGATCCTAGTTCAAAATGAGCCTTTGTCGTGAGCTCAACTTTTTTTCACAAATTAATGCTCTTAAGTTCTTAGGGTATTGATTTGATTCCTTATTTATTAATTTTCTCTCATCTCTAACTAGAATTTAGGAATATTTTTTTCAACTATTTTTGAATTTCAATTATTTTTTTGTCATTGATGATATAATTTCACAAATTCCCAAAGCTTATGTCACTTCTTCACGGAATAGTGACTTTGTATAATAAAGATCATACTAATTAAACCTAAGAATCTGTTTGCACAGAAATTAGTTTCCACATTATTTTGTCATTTCAGCTGTTGATTTTCCTGTCCTGTTACATCGTTAAGAAACCGGCGTTTTCACCTGTTTCCAGAAAGCATTACGTGTCTTCTGGCGCCTATCGTATTACAGTAGTAAAATTGCTGGGGGTATAGTAATTTACGATCCTCAATAATCCCAGACCTCGAGCTTAGAACTTCGTGATATTTTTCTCTCAGCTGCTGGGAAATGAAAGAAACTAAAGTAACACAAATATTTTGTGTTTATTTGATTTTCGGTCTTGATTATTTTTAGATCCCTTGAATTCAACACCTTTGGAAACATTATATACATTACCCTGGCGAAGGCTTCGGATAGAAAATTTCCTATCCGAATTAATCCGAGCCAATGCGAAGTCTCTTTCCGAGCGAATCAGCTTCATTCCGAGCCAATCCGAAGTTCGCATGATTCTTATCCGAGCCAATCCGAAGTTTGAAGGAAGATTCCTATCCGGAATGGTTCGGATTCATTCGGATTGAATCTTCGGATTCATTCAGATCGAAAAATTTCTTCGGAATGGTTCGGACTCATTCGGATTGAAAAGTTTCTTCGGAATGGATTGGATTCATTCGGATTGGAAATTCGGATTCATTCGGATTGGAAAGTTTCTTCGGAATAGTTCGGTTTCATTCGGATCCGAAGCTTTCGCCAGGGTAGTTCTAATGTATATGTTTAATAATCAAGTAAAAAGTTTATTAAACAATATGAAACCCTTTGTCTATTGTTATGAAAGATAATTTTAATGCAAGATAATTTTTGTGAAATTGTGAATTTTTGCTGGGGACTCCCTGCAAGGTGTTGGAAACGATTGAGGATAAAGTGAAAGGCTGGTGGTTGGTCGCGGGTAGAGATTCACCCCGATTGGTGTCGGGCCAGAGAATTACACGAGTGTTCACAAGCTGTACCATTCCCCACAACCAAGCAACCCTCCCTCGAAATTCGAGCACGAGGGTTTAGAACGTTTCTCCCCTTTTCTTTTCTATCTGCACCGGTGCATCCTCCAGAAGCAAGTGCTCCTGTATTCGACCCCATTTGTCTAAAAGCTCCCGAAAGAAAATAATATTAACTTAAAATTGTTATTTCAACTTTTCTTACAAAATAAACTTCTTCCTGATATTCTATCACAGAGAAGAGTTTTATAAAATTTCATTGATTTTCATGAAAATGTTGAAAAAAGTCTATTAGTTTTTAAGAACAAAGTAACACTTTGTTACTATTTGTTACAATTTGTTGTGGTAGGAAGCAGCGTCAGTATTTTTTAAATATTTATTATATATTTATGAATATAGTAAATATTCACATTTAGAAATCTTTACCTGCAAAGATTTAGATTTAGAATAATAAATCTCAATAGTTCCCAATCCCATCCCAAGGATTCACAGAATAAGGCAGACGTCTAAGTAGTCTGGCGCCAACTCTCTGTAAAATTGTAAAATTTAAACATCAATATAAACACCTGAGTACTACTAAGTACATTTCTCGAAATATTTCCTCAATATACTAAAAAAAAAATACAAATTGCTTCCTCATAGAGGTAGTGGTGACAAAATCCAGTTTCTTAAAAAAGGTTTTTTTGAACATATTTCAAGGGCAATATACCTAATATGATGATCTGAAAAAATGTCCGAGTGTGTGTGTGTGTGTGTGTGTGTGTGTGTGTGTGTGTGTGTGTGTGTGTGTGTGTGTCACGATCCAGCAATTTCTTGAAAACGCGTGAAGATAAATTGATGAAATTTTGCATAGTTATTTCACTATATACCTAGTTGAATTTCTTACAATGGTTTAACAAAATATTTAATTTCAAAAGTTTTATGTACTTTTATAATTTTCGTAAATTCATTTTTCCACTATAACTTCTCAAATATTGAAAATTTAAAGCTGGTGTAAGGGAAATGAAGATTCCTTTCATCGAGACGAATCGATTGACCTATATAATTAATGTATTTCATTAAAAAATAAAAAAGTAATGCTTCATTAATTTTTTCAAAAATGAATTTTTCAAATATAACTGGAAATATAAATGGAAACAAGTAATATCGAAGCTTAATGCTTCCTCTATGAGGAAGCAAAGTGCTCATTGAATGAGCACAAAAGTTGATACAACTTCACAGCTAGTTTTTATTTTATATTGATTCTTGTTCTAAAATGAACTAATAATTAAATTTAAAAATAGTAGAGAAGAGAAAAAGGGTAATCTGGTATAATTTCACTTTCTAAACTCCCCTACCACAAACACCTAGCAGTTGCAGCACGCGTACCCCTAAACTTTCTCCATTTGCCAGACGACACTTCCCCCTACAGTTTGGAACAAGCCAAAGGGACAGCCTCCCAAAAGCTCTTCAAATACAATTACCTCTACTAGCGATGGAGGGGGAAAGTCCCAGCCATTCAGAGACGAACTCCAACATCCCTTAGGCCCGTCCCAGTGTCTCTAGATGGTGGGATTTTTTGGCCTCCACACTACGACCCACGAGTTCTCTCTCTAGCAACAGTCACGAACCTATTGATAGAGAAAAATAGCATGAATTCGTGGGTCGTAGAGTGGGGGCCGAAAAATCCCATGATCTGGAGACACTGGCCCTTCCCACCTCTGCCTATTTAAGTATGATGCATCCTGACCGACAATTAGTACATTCGAAGTTGTCCCAAGTAATAGCTGCTAGATGTTCAGTGTTCTTCGCGAGTTTCAAAGTTAGCTGTTGCAAAGTTCTCAGTGGAGAACTTAGTGAAAGTTTAAGTATGTTTTTAAAAACAAGTGTGCCTTTTCGAAAGCAATTGTTCTGATTTACGAGTTCGAAGGGTTCCAAAAACATGATGATTTGCCAAAGGAAACCAAATTTCTTTTTCCCGATGAGCAGCCCTATGAATGATCATAGTGTGAACTTGTTTCCAAGAATATCGCATCAAGAAGATGATCATGAACCTGTCGTCCGAGCCGCTACTGATTTGACTGTTCACTCTTCAACGGAAGTTATTGATGTCCACAAGATTTGTCAAGTTGATAAAACAAATATCTCACGTGTAAGTTAATATTCTCACTTTTAACACTTCCTGTGAAGAAAAATATTCATAGTTTATCGATATACCAGAAGTTTGGAACGTTCAAATGAACGAAATATTTTTCGCGAATTCTATTTTATCCAAAAATATTCTTCCAATTAAAAATAATATAGACATTACAAGTTTCTTTAATACAGAATTATTTTCGATGCAAATATATAAATTGTTTCTAGTTTAAAATACAATAAATACAAAAATTCGTTCATTTGAACATTCAGAAGTTTTCTATCCTGTTTATCGTCGGAATCGGAAAGTGATCAAGCTCGTTTGCAAGGAACGATAATATTATTTCCTGAGTATAAAATAATAATATTAGTGATTAGAGTCGAGAAAAATTTCTGTATTTTCAAAATCTTTAATCGACAACATCAATCGATTAAGATCTTTTATTTTACTCCAAAATTCAAGGTATTAAGCAGAGAGACTTTTACTTAAGACCGCAAAAAATTGGGCTGAAGTATCTGACGTCTAATCTGACGAAAAAAAATTTTTTTCTATCTATTCCAATTGACCAAAACCCATACAAAAATGAAAAAAACAATCTTTTAGAACATACTAAACGACTTAGAACGCCATAAAATGTAAAAATGGACCAACACTGCGCGCGAACGCACCATTTCAGAGTTTGACGGTCAATTCTTTGGTAGAAATTATCAAATGTGACAGATGGGACCCCGTACGTTTGAAAGGCAATATCGAAAGGTGTTAGAAAAACATTTTTGGATATTTTTATCAGTTTGCCTTTCATACGTACGGGGTCCCATCTGTCACATTTGATAATTTCTGCCAAAGAATTGACCGTCAAACTGAAATGGTGCGTATATTTGCAGTTTTTGTCATTTTTGACAGTTTGCCGCAACTGATAAAAATTTACAAAAATGTTTTTTTAATACCTTTCGATATTGCCTTTCAAACGTACGAGATCCCATCTGTCACATTTGATAATTTCTGCCAAAGAACTGACCGTCAAACTGAAATGGTGCGTATATGTGTAGTTTTTGTCATTTTTGACAGTTTGCCGCAACTGATAAAAATATCCAAAAATGTTTTTCTAACACCTTTCGATATTGCCTTTCAAACGTACGGGGTCCCATCTGTCACATTTGATAATTTTTGCCAAAGAATTGACCGTCGAACTCTGAAATGGTTCGTTCGCGCGCAGTGATGGTCCATTTTTACATTTTATGGCGTTTTAAGTCGTTTAGTATGTTCTAAAAGATTGTTTTTTTCATTTTTGTATGGATTTTGGTCAATTGGAATAGATAGAAAAAAAAATTTTTCGTCAGATTAGACGTCAGATACTTCATCCCAATCGGCAAAAATTGATTTAAACAACCAACCAAAGTCAAGTCGAGTTATTTTAAAACAGGGCGAGACGATTTATTAAATATTCGATAAAAATACTCAAGAGGCGTCCCTAAAATAATGTCTAGAATAAAAACTTTAAATTTGATACATTGTAAATTCTAATAAGAAATTTTCTTTACAGATCGAAATAACTGTTACTAACGGTCACCTGCACAGCCTTAACGGGATTGATGCAAGTTTCTGGATCCAAATCCTCACAATAGCTAAAGATTGTCAGAGTTCAAATGTCGAATTAATGAGCACGGACAAAGGTGTTTATCTTAAAGCAATAAAAATAATTGCCGCCGGGGAACCTCTAGTAATGTGGTTCACTGGAAAAATCCTTGCCACAATGAATATCCCACCTTACCTGCTGCCCATACACATACAAGGTAAGCTTCAAGTCCAAACGCTTTACAATCAATAATTAATAAATATTTACTAAATCGAAGAATTTACAAAATCAAAATATTTACTAAATTAAAAACCATTTCAAATCTCAACTAACATCCAATTTTATGTTCTATATTTCAGGGCAATCTAAATATACGTGTGACAAGTGCAAACATACTTTCAAGTACCCAAATCTACTGAAGGTTCACCTTGCTCTGGATTGCAATAATTACGACGCTACTTATCTCTGGATTATGTTAGCCAGAGATTTTCACCGCCACCAAGACCCATCTTTTTCCCTGGCTATTCCACCACCACCACTCTTCATACCTGGATTGCCAAGTCCTCGACAATCACCTCCGAAACATTTTCCTTTCGCGTTGCAATATCCCATGGAACGTTTTGGCTTGTTAACGCCACCCAGTGAACTGTTCAACAGTGTGAAAATCCACAGTCCAGCGTCATCTCAAGGATCTTCACACTCTATAAACGATATTCTGTCCCTATCCCCAAAGCCACAGCCTACCGAACCTCCCACAAATCACATATCCGCCTTTAGACCTTACAACTGTCAGTCTAATCATCAGAGTCTCTATCTTACGAATAACAAGAGCCTGATGATGAATAACTTCGAAGAAGTTCAAGCACTACCAATTGCACCACCAACTGCGCCATTAATGGCACCATTCTCTCCTGATGAAGCCGCTCAAATCGAGACGATATACAGCAATATGGGAAAGTCGGACAAGTGTCACAAATGCAAATTCTGTGGGAAGAATTACTCCCGAAAGTACGGCCTGAAAATCCATATCAGGTAATTATTATTTTTTATTTAAATCGTAATTCTAAATTGAGTGAAAACCTAAACCCAGGTTTAAGATTTACTGAAGTTATTCTATTACCTGAAGTTGTAGCTAATCAGTTTTTTATTTTTACAGGACCCACACGGGGTACAAACCACTGCAGTGCCACGTCTGCAAAAGGCCATTTGGAGATCCTAGCAATTTGAACAAACATGTTCGACTTCACGCTGATCATGATGGGGAAACACCGTACAGGTGTAACATTTGCGGAAAAGTTCTCGTTAGGCGAAGGGACCTTGACAGACACATCAAATCAAGACATCATGAAGGGAGTTCAAAGAGGGGTTCGACCAATATTTCGGACGAATCTTCAGATATAGATGTATAAGGTTTTAAAAACTTTGATGATTGCTGTGATTAAATTTGTCATGCCGTCCATTTAAGATATACGCGTCAAGTCAAAGGAATATAATGACTTTTTTAAACATTTGATTTTTAGCTCGAATTTTTGTACAGTACAACCTCGCTAAGAGGATACTGATGGGCAGTTAGAGTTAAAACTTCAAAGAATTAATTAATATTAATGTTCCCTTTAAAATATTGATAATTCGAGCATTGTGATTTTATAGTTTCAGTCGAAACTTAACTATGTGAATAGAGTTTCGAACGTTCAAATGAACGAAATATTTTTTTCAAATTATATTTTATCCAGAAATATTATGCCGACTAAAAATAACAATCAGGATTATAAGTTTATTTAATTCTTAATTATTTTCAATGTAAATGAATTAATATTTAAAAACTTTTTATAGTTACAAATACAATCAATACAAAAATTCGTTCATTTGAACGTTCAGAACTTTTCAATCATACTTAACTTACTTCATGTATAAAACAGTTTAGTCAACTGTAAATAATATTTAATGACAATGATTTTACTTTATAAGTAATGCGTTAACGTAAAAAAGTATTAGTATAGGAATTGTATTTAATTGTAATTCGAGCATCGTGATTTTATAGTTTCAGTCGAAACTTAACTTACTTCATGTATAAAACAGTTTAGTCAACTGTAAATAATATTTAATGACAATGATTTTACTTTGTAAGTAATGCGTTAACGTAGAAAAGTATTATTATAGAAATTCTATTTCATTATAATTTTAAGGATTTATTTTCCTGACAGATTATAAAAAACATTGTTGAATAATTTTTACACACTGACTGATAATAAAATTGTTACATTTTTAAAGAATTTTTCTGATTTTTTCAATCTCTCTTCTAAAATCAATCCCAAAAACAATCGATTTTATTGAAAAAATGGGAAAAATGAATAATGATAATTCAAAATAATTAAGATTTTTTAATCTATAAATTCAATTTCCTCATTTTAATTAACAAATATTAAATTTGGACTTTTCCGTTTCTCTAGAATTAACCAATTTTTCACTATTGTTATGCGTACAAGAGCGAGAAAATATCTAATTCGAATATTTTTTAAGTAAAATGAAAATAATGAATTTTGAAGTTAAATTTTGAAATCTTCGTTTTCTGCAAAAAGTATCCGAACAAAATATTTTTTCTTATATTTTTTTTTAGCCTTATATTTGAAAAAAGATTAATGCTACAGAGCGAAAAAATATTTATCTATAATTTGCGTTTAGTAAAATGGGGAATGGATTTTTTTTTACATAATTGTTATTTAATTATAATAATTATTAATTATTTTTTACATAATCAGGGTGTCAAACGATTCAAATTCCAGGCGTTCTCCCGGGTTTTCAAGGCTAAATATCTAATTTTCCAGGAAAAGAAAAACACCATTTAATGCTACATCATACATTTACTATTATGAAGTTAACATATTAAATCAAGAAATGCAACATATTATAGAGTCTCCCACTGGGTAAAAAGATTTTGACATCCTGACGACGTCCTAAAGACATCTGTAAGACGTCCATGACATGTCAGTCAAAATAATGTCAAAAAGATATCTTCAGGACATTATTGGACTGTCATATAGACGTCCTAAGGATGTTATTAGGACGTCTTCAGGATGACAATGTCTTTTTGCCCACTGGGTTATTATATATATTATTTATCTATATAAAACTTTTACTCTTTTTAAGAATAAGCTAAGGCAGGGTGGCCACAAGATTCAATTTTTTAAATTCCCTGAAATTTTCCTGAATTTTCCCTAACTTCCAGACACTTTCACTTTAAATCTTTTGAAATTTAAAATAACTTTACAACATTTAATATTCGTAAAAATCTCACAAATTTACAACTTTTGAAATCTCTGAAAGTTCATTAAAATATCTTGAAATTCCTGAAAACACCTTCAAATATCTTAAAATTCCATGAAATCCATTTTGTCATTTTTGACAGTTTGCCGCAACTATCAAAAGTTCCAGAAATGATTTTTTAACACCTTTCGATATTGCCTTTCAAACGTACCGGGTCCCATCTGCCACATTTGATAATTTCTGCCAAAGAATTGATCGTCTAACTCTGAAGTTGTACGTATATGTGCAGTTTTTGTCATTTTTGACAGTTTTCCGCAACTGACAAAAATTTCCAGATATGTTTTTTTAACACCTTTCGATATTGCCTTTCAAACGTACGGGGTCCCATCTGTCACATTTGATAATTTCTCCCAAAGAATTGACCGTCAAACTGAAATGGTGCGTATATTTGCAGTTTTTCTCATTTTTGACAGTTTGCCGCAACTGCCAAAAGTTCCAGAAATGTTTTTTTAACACCTTTCGATATTGCCTTTCAAGCGTACCGGGTCCCATCTGCCACATTTGATAATTTCTGCCAAAGAATTGATCGTCTAACTCTGAAGTTGTACGTATATGTGCAGTTTTTGTCATTTTTGACAGTTTGCCGCAACTGATAAAAATTTACAAAACTGTCTTTTTAACACCTTTCGATATTGCCTTTCAAACGTACGGGGTCCCGTCTGTCACTTTTGATA
>UCOH01011567.1:0-34673 GCA_900474275.1 Synergus japonicus | reverse complement strand
ATATATATATATATATATATATATATACACATTTATAATACATTTATATATTATATATAAATATAAATTTATATTTATAGTTTATTTACTCAATATATATTTATTTTAATGATAACAGTTGATATTATAATATGAATTGATATATATTCATATATGAGCACATATTATAAAGATAAATAATTATGTAAGACATTCATTTGCGTGATATGGTCCATATGAGATTCCATATCGCATCTTCTACTCTTAAATAATGAAAACAAGCAAGTACATTTATTTGTTTGCGATCAAACTTCAGTCTCATCTCTTGTTCTCAATTGGACGTATGTTCCTTTTATATCTACTTTAATTTCTACATCATTCTTCTGTTGTTATTATTCTAAAGCTAAAGAGGAATTCAAGCAAAGAGCCTCGAAAAAATTCCTTTTCTCGCAAAGTAAATTATAAATAATTTTAATCCCATTATACAAACTTAATAATCAAATAATATATTTTGTTTTTTAATTATCGTTTGATATTTCTGCGTATCACATTATGTATACTCCTTCATATGCAAGTCTGAGTGCATTATTCAATTTCTTTTTAAAAATATTTTTTCAGTTAGTGACAGACTTCTTGCGGATATTGAAGAACAAAAGAGAAGAATACCCTTGGATATCGACACAAACATGCTGAAAATAGGCTTCCTCGGTGGTGGAAAAATGGCACAAGCCCTTGCCAAAGGGTTTATAAATGCTGGTAATTTTTTTATATAATTAAATAAAGAAATTCTTTTTATAATAATAGTTTAAAGTTTTTAGCAATATTACTTTAAATTTCAATTAATTTTAAATTAATTGTACATTAAAATGATATTAATTTTAAAAACTAAATTAATTAAATTTAATTAAAATTGAACTAAATTAATTTTAAATTAATTAATTTCAAATTTCGATTACCCGAAAAAATGATAAATTGTGGAGGAAAAAGCAGGTAATCTAAATTTGTCCATATGGTAATTAATTATTATTATATATTCATGATTAGAAATTAGATTTGAAGAATTGTTTTTTCTAATAATTTCAGGTTTGAGTAAAGGAGAAATGATGATAGCGAGTTGTCTTCCCAGTGACTCAGGAAGCATCGAGGCCTTCAAGGTTAGTAGATCATATAAATATATATATGTATAAATACAGGCGCAGAAATAATGTCATCAATGTTTTCGTGTGTATAATTGTATATATTTGCTGACACATTGATGAAAACCCTCCCCGAGAAATTTTTCTACCTACGCGCCAACCAAACAGTTTCATTACGATCTAATTCAAAGGAAGTTTTCAATCCGCATTAATCCGAAACCCATTCAAAAGTAAACCGAATGAATCCGAATAAATACGCCAATCAAAATTAATCAGCATTAATCCGAAATTCAAATCCGAATAAATCAAATAAATCTGAATGTATCCGAATTAATCGAGTCTATCCGAATCAATCCAAATGATTCCGAAATGAATCAGGTCGTTAAATCCGAATTCATTCGGCCTATCCGAATCAATCTGAATGATTCCGAAAAATTCAGATAAATTAGGATTCATACGGATTGACCGCATTTATTTGGATTGAAAGTTCGGATTAATTCTGATTAATCCGGATTAACGGATTCATTCGGAGTAAAGATTCAGATTGATTTTGAATGAGTTTCCGATTAATTGGGATTGAAAAATTCCGTCGGATTAGATCGGAATAAAACTTTTTGGTTCGGATACAATTGATTCTGAAATTTGCATCCGGATTGAACAGTTTTATTCCGATCTAACGCGAAGGAAGTTTTCAATCCGCATTAATACGGTTTATCCGAAATAATCCGAAAGATTCCGAAAACTTCGGATTGAAAATCGGATTAATTCTAGTTAACTCGTATTGGCGGATTCATTCGGATTAATTTTGAATGGGCCTCGCCCCAGGTGGAAATTTACAACTGGCTGGGTACCGCCTGGCAAACGGCTGGGTACTGGCCATTCGTCCGAAATGTTACTCGGCTGGGACTGCTGGGAGTTGTCCGGCGGTACTGGGACGGTACAGTGAAGAATTTTTTTAAAAATGTCTTAAAAACAGTTATTAATTAAGAACATATTTTATTCGTATATATATATATATATATATATATTATGGGTATACTTACAACTAATCGATATTTGTAAATATTAACACATTTATAACAAATAAAATTTCGCACGCAACGCTGGGGGGAATCAAACGGACGACCTACTAGACACGAGTCCAGCTCCATAACCATTACCCTAAGCTCTCAACATATGGATCCACATTTTTTCCACGGTATACTCTTTCATCAAAAAACACTTTTGCATTATTAATAAATAAAATAAGTATATGAAATCTTAAATATTTTTAATTTAATGTACAATTAATAGGATATTTTACTGTCAGAATAACAATTATTCGGTTGGCTCAACAAAAATTCAATTTTTTTTACCGAAAAATTTTTATTCGGTAATTCCTGAATTACAAATTTTTTTCGTATAAATTTGTTCCCTGCTGAAGTTTGAAAAAAGTCCCAAGTTGGATTCCAGTCAAAATACTTGAATCAGTGGTGAAGCAGCCCTACAAGAAAAGTCGGATTGAAAAGTATTAAGAAATTTTGGACTTTTAATGCGAGGTTGTCGCATAGCGGCATTCAATCGTATATTAAGACAAAGTCTCCTGAGTGCGATTCAATGCGATCTAATACGAATTTTCTACTCCGCATTCAATTGTATTCAGTACAATTGAATTAAGATCGAAGTCTCGCATTATAACTCACATTGAACATAGAATTTATCACTTATGTATTTAGCCGCTTAAAACATGGTGTACCCTGTATACGAACTATCGCATTAAAAAGTATTGGCTTCCGATCCAAAGCGAAGTTGTCGAAAAGCGGACTTCAATACAAAATCTCCTGAATGCGAAGCAATGCTTTTCAATCCGACTTTTCTTGTAGGGAGTACAGAACCAGTACCTCGCCAACGATCGGCAAAACTTCCCAAGTCGACTTCTAGCCAGCACTTGGATTCAGTATTTGCGGACACTACTGAATCAGTACTAATGTTAGTATGTTATTAATCAGTTACCGAGAAAGTTTCCGAATGCTCGGAAAAAATACTAAGTCAGTTTCCAGCCAGCATAATTTTAACTTAGGCTGGAGCAGTACTGAACCAGTACTGCACTAACGCTCGGTCAAACTTCTAAGTTGGCTTCTAGTCAGCACTTAGACTCAGTATTCGGGCTGTACTGAACCTGTACCAGGCCAACACTCAGAAAAAAACTTGTTTAAATCAAAACTTTTATTTGAATAACTCAAATTTAAAATTTCTTTATTATATTAAAGACAACTTTCTTTCTTTTAATAGAATTTTCTTTGATTCAAACAAAGTTTCTTTGATTCAAAGAAACTATTTTTTGGGTGAACGCTCGGTAAAACTCCTAAGTCTGATTCCAGCCAACACTTTTGATTTCCTACTGGGACAGTACTACTGTATTAGTACCGTGCCAACTTTCGGCATAACTCCTTAAGTCTGCTTCTAGCCAGTACTTGAATTTCATACTGGGGCAGTACTAAACCAGTACCGCGCCAAAGGAAGTTCTCAATTCGAATTAATCTGAAGCTCATTCTAAATTCATCCAAACCTTTCATCCGCATGAATCCGCCAATCCATATTAATCAAAATTAATCCGAATTAATCCAGTCTATCCAAATGAATCCGGTTAATCAGGACTTTAAATTCCGAATCCGAATCAATCTAAATGATTCCGTAAAATTCGAGTAAATCCGGATTTATTCCGATTGACCGCATTTATTCGGATTCATTCTAATTAATTCGGAGTGGTGGATCATTTAGAATAAAAGTACAGATTGATTTTGAATGAGCTTCGAATTAATCCGCACTTTTAATCCAATATTTATTCGGAATTGGATGGATTTATTCGGATTGAAAGTTCAGATTAATTCGGATTGGATCGGAATGAAACTGTTTGATTGCAAATCCTGAATTTAATAATTTGAACTACCCTATTGAAAGCTTCAGATTTCGAAATTTTCCGAATCATTCCGAAATTTGTATCCAAAATGAAATAGATTCATTCCGATCTAATTCGAAGGAAATTTTCAATCCGATTTAATCCTAAAGCCATTCAAAATCAATCCGAACCTTTAATCCAAAATTTTTGCAGTCTCAAAATGTGGAATTTGAAATGACTCGACAGAATGGCAGATTAGGAGGCTCTCTACAACTATTTTTAGTTTGTCGACTATAATAATTATATATAATTAACTAAATTTTTGTTTTTTAGGATATAGGATCGACAACAGTATTTTCAAACAGATCTGTAGCAGATCATGGAGATGTGCTCATTTTATCAGTGAAACCTCAAGTAGTATCAAAGGTACTTCCAGAATTAAAATCTAATGACAAATTGGTACTTTCAATTGCAATGGGAGTCAATATAAATACCCTAGAAAAAGTAAGTGTGCTTTTTTTGTTGCACAATTTTTCCTGATACCATGAATAAATTATTTGAGACTTATTTTGCAACATTTTGTTTCACTTTGATAGGGTCTCCCAGAAGGTACTCCTGTAATTAGAGTAATGCCTAATACTCCAGCACTAGTTGGGTGTGGAGCAACTGTTTTCTCTCGAGGAACGAATGCCAGAGACAAGGATGCTCAACTGACTGAAAAATTATTCTCTGCTGTGGGTCTTTGTGAAGAGGTTCCAGAAAATATGATTGATCCTGTGACTGCTTTGGCTGGGTCAGGACCTGCATATGTGAGTGCAGTAAATAACAATATTTTTACATTATTCTAAGTGAACTGAACACTCAGAAAAAAGTTTGTTTAAATTAAACAAAATTTATCATTTCAATTAAATAAATTATCACTTTAATTTGAGGTCAATCATTTGTTTGTTTGATACAAATGAATTCTATAATATTTGTCTTTATTTATATCAATTAAGTATAATTTTGTTTAATTTAAATAAATTTTTTGATTAAATTAAGTAAATTTCTTATTTAAATTAAACAATATTTATTTTAATTAATTGAAAGAAATAAGGGAATAATTTTTTGAAGAAAAATAAAAAGAAATCAATCTATAATACTATAGTTCCATTTATCTAAGACTTACTGCATAACGAATGAAATAAGTAATTCTCTGAAAACGAGAATAATTAAACATTATTTTTCATAAATGTAATTAGAAAATGTAGTTAAATATTAGTTTTCATAAAAAGTTGTTTGAGGATGTTGGAGCCAAGTTCTAATCTAAAATTTCGATTTGTTCATCTTACTCAACAAATATTAAAAATGGGAATTTTTTTCCTCGGTGGAATTAATCAATTTTTAACTAGAATTATGCGTTCAGAGCGAGAAAATATATAGTTCAAATTTTTTTCAAGTAAAACGAAAATATTAAATTTTAAAGTTAAATTTTCAATTCTTCGTTTTGTGCAAAAAGTATCTAAATCAAATATTTTTTCGCTCTGTACGCAGTCTTACATTTGAAAAAAGATTAGCGCTACAGAGCGAAAAAATATTTATCTAGAATTTTCGTCGAATAAAGTGGAGAATGGAATTTTGTCCAACGCCCTTAAAGTTCAAAGAAAAATATTTGTGTAGGTCAAAAATATATTAGTTAATTTTTCAATATATAAATATAGGCATCTTTTATGGATTTTATCACCACTACAAAGTTTTTAAAGTATTTTATTGGCAAATTATATCGATAATAAAAATTAGGTATATCATTTTATAATTTAATAATTTTTAAATATATTTTTCAGATATACATGATTATTGAAGCCCTTGCCGACGGTGCTGTAAAAATGGGTATGATGAGGCCACTTGCATACAAACTAGCGGCGCAAACAGTACTTGGAGCAGGAATGATGGTGCGAGAAACGAATTCTCATCCAGGTCAACTTAAAGACGACGTTACTTCACCTGCTGGTATGTATATAAATATCCATTTTTTTTATTGTAATTCTATTTCAATTTATAAATTTACATTAAAGGTGTTGAAGCCAAGTTCTAATCTAAAAAATTCGATTTCTTCATTTTACTCAACAAATATTAAATTGGGAAATTTTTCCCTCTGTAGAGTTAATTAAGTTTTAAATAAAATTATGCATACAGAACGAGAAAATGTTTAATTCAAATATTTTTTAAATAAAATGAAAATATTGAAATTTGAAATTAGATTTTTAATGGTTCATTTTATGCAAAAGTTATCGAAATTAAATATTTTTTCACTCTGTATGCAGTCTTACATATTTGAAGAAAAAAGTTTAGCGCTACAAAGCGAAAAATTATTTTTCTATAACTTTCGTTAAGTAAAATGGAGAATGGAATTTTGAGCTTAACTCATGGGTCCAACGCCTTTAATCTTCAGTTCTCTATCCCTTTCTATCTCTATTTCAATCCACATTCACGCTTATTTCATTGAAACTCCTCTTTTCTATCCCTTTTAAAATTTTTTTGACTCAAAGAAATTCTTTTTGAATCCTACAAAATTATTTTGAAAAAAAGTTTTCTTTAAGGATGTTGGAGCCAAGTTCTATCTAAAAATTCGATTTCTTCATTTTACTTAATATAAATATTAAAATTGACAGTATTTCCCTCTGTAGAATTAATAAATTTTTAACTATAATTATGTGCACAGAGAAATAAAATATTTAATTCAAATATTTCTTGAGTTAAACGAATATATTAAATTTTATAGTTAGATTTTTAATTCCACGCTTTATGCAAAAATGATTGAAACTAAATATTTTTTCACCCTTAACTACAATAATAACTTGAATAATTTGTTAATATCTGATATATTAGATATTAAAAAATGATTTCCTTTACGTTTGTCTGTTATGGAAAATCCATTCAAGTTATTATTTTACATAAGTAAGTTCACATGACTTGAAACTTGACTAACTTCGCTTGACATTATAATTGGTGTGATTTTATATTAAAAGCTTAAATATATTTTATTGTTATTATCAATTTAATATTGTGATATAAAATTTTGCTCTGATTTTTATAGGATCTACCATCACAGCTCTTCACTACCTCGAGAAACACGGTTTGAGGGCCGCATTAATTGGGGCAGTTGAAGAAGCAACGTTACGCTGTAGAGAAGTAAGTTCGCAAGGTGAGAAAAAATGAATGTAAAACGCACATTTAGTGGAATCAAAGTAATTAGATGAAAAATGTTAAACTCCGTGAAAATCGAAGAAAGACTACCGACCTCTAAGGGGATGAAATTCAACTTGAAAAGAAAGAGCAAAAGAAGATGAGAAAAGGGAATATAGCGATTTTTACAAAAAAATGAATTCCATATTTGTATGATGCAAATGATAAACTTGTTTATTATTGGACACTATCTGTCGCAACTTTTTACAGCATCTTTATTTAGTTTAACAATTTATAGACAAAGTTGATGTAAATATATAGGAAAATCGCGAGCCTCGCATATGAAATATGAACATACGAATATATGTAAAATTCAAATTTTTATAAACAGACTGAGTGTACTATGAGACACTACGATTTTGTTGTTGGACTGATCTTAGATTTCTAGTTTTAATTGTTTTTACGTCAAATTCTTTGAGATTTGGCAACGTTTCGAAAATATATTAGATTTAAAAGATTTATAGATAAAAGATTTACTTCAAATCATACAATAGTATTCACTATTGTATGATTTTAAGTAAAAGGTTTTATAGTATAAAACCTGCAAAGATCTGGAACCGTCGAAATTATTTTATTTAGTTTAATTTCTTATGATTTATAAGTAAAAAGGATTCTAGAATTCAATTCAGATCGTGTAAACGTCAGAATCAAGGATAAAAGTGTAAAAATGTAAACATTTGGCTGTACAGAAATAATCGATAATTTAAATATCTTTAAATATTATGTGTTATTTTTTTTTAAATTTGTGTATACCTAAATATTATCAAATAGTGAAGGTAAATATTAAAATTAAACCCTTGTAGAGCTGAATAACTATTATGCGATAAATACCAAGTAAAAAGAAATATTTTTGTATAACTTTTAAGACATGTATGTATGAAAAACTAAATATATTGTTCACAATATAAAAACTATTTACATTTTTCTATCAGCAAATCATAAATGACATAATAACTTTATATAATAGTCATAGCTAATTCAACAGATAAAATATTGTATTTCTATGTAGAATATCTTTAAATGTTTATGAAACGTTTTTTTTCGGTTTATAAATATGATATTAATAAAGCTAAAAGTTGAGTCAAACTGTAGACTTAATAATCATCGAATAATTATTACAGTTTAATATTCAAATCACTACGTGAACTCTGCATCCTTATCATCAAAATCTTTCTTTGCCTTGGGGGGTTTGAATGCTAAGTTAAACTCAGCTTTGAACATTTCTCGATAGTAACTTTCTTTGACAATTTCACTATCCAATACGCCTTCTTCCTTACATTTGCTAACGTATAACTTATGCATCGCTGCTATACTCAAACCAGATTCAAGATATCTTTGACCATTTGGATCTTTTGGATCGAGTGACTTTTCAGTGGGAAAGGATTTGATGTGCTTACGAATTCGATCTCGAACTACTTCACTTTTTTTACTTTTTGGCGTATGACGACCTCTCTGATCTGGTCCTATAATCCCACCTGGAGAAATTCGTTTCTTGTCCATTGCGTGACGCACAAATTTCTCCGATACGGAAAATGTGCTGAGGAACATACTTTTACAGACCGTCACGAAATCCCCGTTTATCAGTAAAGAATATGTGAAGGTAACTTGTCTTCGATTTTCTGATTTAACATCGCCACGACATCGAGTTCGTTGTTTGGGAGATTCTTTAACCAATAATGCGATGTATTGCTTCCGCTGTTCCCAAGTGCAGGTTTTCCAGAAGACACCATGTAATTGTTGTCGAGTTATTTCGTCTATTTTGTCGTTGCATCGCATCCTACAATCACATGGGGGACCCATCACTTTGGCTGGCACTAATTTACCTGGAAAGAATTGAAAAAATTAAGGTTTCATTTAACAAGATTTTTAGACTAATTCGATTTACATATTTATATAATTATCAATTCACAATTTTTTAATTCGAAAATTAGATCAATATCAAAGTCTGATCAAAGTAATCTCAATACCTATACAATCAAAGTAGAAATTACCTCCAACACCGATATATTCTTCCCCTTTTAATCTAGCGTTCTTCTTTACGTTAACTTTCCACTTCTCAGGATGTTTGGAACGTTTCATAGCATCTTTTGTCTCCTTTGTTGACTTAAATTTCTTCGTTACTTTTACCTTCGTTCCTTTTTTAAGAACTGCGTCTTCTATTGCCGTTTTTAAAATTATTGGCGTCTGTTGTTCGACCATGTGACCTATATGGTTTGCATACAAATAGTAAAATACTTATCATATTTTTGGAAAAAAGAAAAATAAACAAAACATTATACCTATTACTGGATATGGAGGAACTTCACTCGACACTTCATCTTGACGTAATGAATCTGTAGAAATAGTCGACGTATCACGCCACCACTGAGCAGCTATAGGCATCTCCACAAAATGAACTTCTGAAGCTCCTGAAACCCCTGACACTGCTATCGAATAATTTTTAAATTACATTACATTACATTGTAAACATCTAATAAATATATTATAGGTATATTATAAATTATTATATATTATATTACAAATACATGATTTGGTTGAAGTTTCAGACGTCTAGTCTGATGATTTTTTTTAAAGATTTATTAGAATAAAAATATCAACAATAAAAATTTTCCAAAGTTTCCAAAACCTAAAATTTGTATTTATTTACTACCAGAAATTTATCTCGGGATTTTAAGAGATTTGATAAGATTTGAAATATTATAAAGGATTATTTACGAGATTTATAGTGATTTTGAAGAATTTTAAGAGATAAAAAAACTAAAGGATATTAAAAAATGTGCTATAAGAGATTTTGATTGAATTTTGGGGATTCAAAACTGGGTTGAAGTTTCAGACATATAGTCTGACGACTATATATATATATATATATATAGTCTGAAGATTAAGAATATCAAAGAGGTCCAAAAAACATTTTTTATTTTTATTTATTTATTAGTAGAAGTTAGCCAGAATTGCCCGGGATTTTAAGAGATTTTAAATGATAAAGAAAGTTCAAACGATTTCATCAGATTTTAAGTGACTGATGAATTTCAAGGTGTTTTGAGAGATTGCGAGACATTTCAAGTGATTTTAATTTTCAAGGAATTGATTCTAATTTAGATGAAATCAAATGAAATCTCTTACAATTTTTTTAAATTATCTAAAATTCTTTAAAATCTAAAATCTTCTGTAAATGTCTTAAAATCGTTTGCAATATTTCCAAAAAAGGGGAAAGATTAAACAATAATTTTTACATACAGAAAAGAAGAAAGAAAAGTATTTTAAGGAAATGTTATATTATTATTCTTCTTTATATAATTATGATGTTCTATTCAGTCAATTTTTTAAATCTGCACAAAACATATTAATTATTATTATTATTTTACACGTTCCTCTTAATGCAATCGACGATTTTCATAAGTTTGTGTGAAATATAGATTTATAAAAGCATTTTTTGGTTTTTATAACTAAAATATAATTTTATATTTTAACAACTTTATTTATATATTATAATATATAAACATCTTGAACTTTTAATAATTTCTGGCTCACAATTTTGTAAAACAGAGAAATATAGGTACTTTAATTTAATTTTTCTAGATGTATAAATCAGTTTTGAAAGGATATTTTTGTTTCCCAACATTGTGGACCTAAAAGTCTTATAAAATCCGTTATAGATTGCTTAATATGCTTCGTATAGGTTTAGAAAATTGACTGAAAAAATACCTTTAATTAAAAAAAGGGGAGATTTTCGAGAATAGGGAAAAAAGGAGAATTTCTCAAAATAAGGGGAATTCCTCTTAAAAAAAGGGGGGGGGAAGACTGTGCACCCTGCAATGAATGTAATAATAAAAAATCGTCAGAATAAACTTCTGAAACTTCAACCCAATAGGTATAATATATGTATATAATTTAAGTTTCATAAAGTACTGTGCGTTATCCTTGACATTAAACTCACGTACCCATATCAGTTTCATACTTGCAGTATGAAGCCTGAATTTCTTGCTGGTGAGGTGCGTTAATTATTGCTCTATCATCATACCATGGTTCTTCTCTTCTAATTATTTGTTCCTGCTGATTGGAGGAGTTTATATCTCCTATTGTTTGTTCCATGCTCGAATCGATCTTTATGCATACTTTACAATCCATCGTATAATAGAATTACTAAAAACAAAGAATAAAAGAAACTATAGTACAGCTTTACATAATTTTACCAGGCATGAAATAACAAGTCTCAAAAATTCCTGCTGTATTACTATAACATGTAGTATTGCATAATTATTATAAATACATAGGTATTATTTAAACAATATTATTAGACGTCAAGAATATATGTTATATGAAACCAATTGCAAAACTAAAAAATGTGCGTGTGTATATTAAGAAATATTATCATTATGTAAAAGGTAAATTATTATTTATAGTAAAGTAATAATAATGGTATACATTCTTTTCACTTTGCAGAGGGAGCTATAGAAAGTAAATAAAAGTATAAAAATTCTAATAACTGCAGGCCCTATTGTATTACAAATATGCTATAAATTATTAATAAAAAATTGGAAAGGAACTTATACCTGCTAATTTGACTCATTTCACTGTAATCTGCTGATGATGATTTAATACATTAATTTCACGAGAGGTTATATTATATTCGCTTTTCCTTATAAAACATATCAGTCGCAGTGTATATATATTTATGCAGAATTAGTATCTCTTCGAAAAACATGTTCATGTAGTCTGTACCAGGAGTATTTACACTCAACAGTTCTATCTATCAATATAAGAAACACGAAGTAATTATGGAATTATCTTTGATAATACATTTTAAGGATCAGAGTGTTACATATCACCTTATTATGCATCAATCCGGTAAAGAGGTAGGATAACAAAACGATAACAACACCTCAAGAATTACACTTGACTCCCTCAATAGGCAAAAAATCCAAACAGTGACCCCCTCAAGCCAGCAGGTTTATGAACGTAATATACCTTAGGTATTTACGTATGTATCTAGTTTTTTATATGTAAAATTACGTACAGTAGAATGCGTTGATGCCTTCTCTTGTCAACCCAACCCTGGTTTCCAAAGACTCTCATGGAAACCAGGGTTGGGTTGATTTATTTACAATGGAATGAATCCATGCATTCTACTGTAAGACGTAATTTACGCCGAAAACGCCAAATTCATATGAAGTGGGGAATTTCTACGTATTAAACGTAATTTACATACTATGTAAATTACGTATGAAAAAATTCCTCGCCTTCGCGTAATCGTACAACGCTACGTCTACATTTATAAAGATATCAAATTGAAAATTTGTAAAATTAAAAAAATATGCTAATATATGTTTGGTTTTAAATTTTTGCAAAAATAAAAAAAAATTTGTTGAAAAAAAAAATTTTTTTTTTCATGTTAATATTTAGGACTATACAAACGTACCTTAAGGCTTTAGCTTCAAATATGTAAATTTTCAATGTGGTATCTCCATAAATGTAGACGTAGCGTTACAGAGAAAAAATGTCGGTAAGATAGGGATCAGCTAATTAATACATGCCTTTAAGGACATGTGATACTTTACCATATAAGAGCAAATTAGTTATACCAATTATACGTTCATAATAATAAATATTTTTAGTAAATAAAAGTCAATAAACCTTCGTCTCATTAAATATTCATTATTATGAATGTATAATTGGTATAACTAATTTGCTCTTATATGGTAAAGTATCACATGCACTTAAAATACAAGCAATACAAAAATTCGTGAGAAAAAAAATCCGGAATGCGTTGCGTTTTTGCACAAAACCATGAGAGTGAGAGAGATAGTAGTATTAGTGCGTCTCTCTCACTCTCATGGTTTTACGCCAAAACGCAACGCACTCCGGATCCATGAGACGTCATCCGAGAGAGAATGCGTTCATCTTTGGGGAGTTTTCTACTGTCTTTGACGCATATTACGTCAAAACATATTATACGTGGAAAATACTTGATTTACGCGTAACTGACCAACCCTGCTTCTTTGTTAAGTGATCTCACCTTCCCACTCTGTTACATATAGACAAAACGGAAACGCTACTAGCGACAGTAGCGACACTAGTTTCTTTTCTATACGTTCATGCCTTTTCCGGTAAACTGACAAGATGGTGTGTATACTGTTTTCAATATTTCTATAAAAATCCACTTGAATCACAGTAATCCTTTAGAATCTACCCCATATATTACATTTTACGCGTTACACAAACGCCGCTCATCAATTTTAATATCATATTGTCTAACGAATCTAATTTTTTTTTATTGAACCTTCCCTTCTGAGTTTAAGGTTATGGTCCGTAGTGCAAGTTTATCTGTTTTGTGATAAGGATTTTTTTAAAAACTGTGATTTGTGAACTTAACATTGCTATTTCAGGAAGTTTAAAATGTTTCCTCATTTCAGGGTCGCGTTAGGACAAAAACCATCAAAAAAGCCGCTCGAGTTATTATCGAGAAGTATTATACCAGGCTTACGCTTGATTTCCACACGAACAAGCGGATATGCGAGGAAATCGCTATTATTCCAACCAAGCCCCTTAAAAATAAGATTGCTGGGTAAGTTAATGATTTTTTAAGCTTTTTTGAGATTATAGTTAGAAATGAACTTTGAATATACTAATTTTGCCAATTTTTGTCTACACTGTAAACAATTTTTCTTGTAACTTTACCACTACGTTTTATAGTTATACCAAAACTTGTAAAATTATTTAAATTAGACTAGTGAACTTACTAATTTGAACAAAAAAAAACATCACATCCAACATAGTAGTTTTACAAGATTTTGTGAATTTACCTGCTTTCAGAGAGATATAAATTTACAAAATCTTGTAAAGCTACTACGTTGGAAGTAATGTTTTTACTTTTCAAATTAGTATACTAATTTGTAAAAAATGTAAAAAAATATTTCTTTTAATTTTACCACTACGTTTTGTAATTATATCAAAAATTGTAATATTACTTCCTTCAGAGTAGTGAACTTACTAATATGAAGAGAAAAATCATCACTTTCAACGTAGTTGTCTTAGAAGATTTTGTGAATTTATCTCTTTGAAAGTAGGTAATAAGTTGAATCTCTAGCAGTCCAATTCATTCCAATTATTACCTACTTTCAGGGAGGTAAATTCACAAAATCTTATAAAAATACTACGTTGGAAGTGATGCTTTTTCTCTTCCTATTAGTAGTAAGTTCACTACTTTGAAGGAGTAAGGGGCCATCCATAAACCACGTTGACAGGTTATGGGGGAAGGGATATGCTAAAATTCGACGATCTACGTATATTTAAAAAATTATACATGGAATGCTGTCCATGATGGGAAGAGAGAAAGAGAGAGAGAGAGAGAGAGAGAGAGAGAGAGAGAGAGAGAGAGAGAGAGAGGGGTGGGGGGGGTCAAAAAGTGGTGAAAAACTGTCCACGTGGTTTATGGATGACCCCTAATATTACAAGTTTTGGTGTAATTACAAAACATAGTGGTAAAGTTACAAGAAATATTTTTTACAGTGTAAGTTCACTACTCCGAAGAAAGTAATTTTACAAATTTGTGTATAACTATAAAACTTAGTGGTAAAGTTGTCACAACAATTTTTTAGTGTACTCTATAAAAAATCTAGTAGAAAATTACCACGTGGATTAGGGGACACATAATTATCAGTGATTGACTTTTAGTTTTAGGCAAAAAGGTTAATAATGATATGTTTAACGTTGTAAATTTCACATGATTTCGTTCTTTTTCACGATTTTATCATAAAATTACAACCTTAAATGTAGTAAATTTACATAGTAAATATTCGTAAAATTTGCTATCAAAAACCAGGATATTTACCGGATACACGGTTGAAAGTTACCACTTTTATCGTGCATAAATTGGATTTTTTACAGTGTATGAGAAGGTTTTATAACTAGAAATGTTAATTTTGTTACATTTGACTAATTGTACATACACTCGGTTGCTTTGATTTTAAATTTAATTTGTTTCTTTTGTCATCCTAATACAAGATAAGCTCAAAAATATATTTAATAGGGATTGCAATTCCTTACTCTCAAATTAAAATGAAAAAAAAGATATGTAATATAAAATTCGTATTTCTAATATAAATATTTTCTTTTTTTCGCAGTTTCGTAACCCACCTTATGAAAAGGCTCCGTCATAGCCAAGTGCGTGGCATTTCTATTAAACTTCAAGAAGAGGAGCGTGAACGTAGAGATAACTATGTTCCTGAAGTATCTGCTTTGGAGCACGATATCATCGAAGTTGATGCTGAAACAAAGGAAATGTTGAAGATGTTGGACTTCAACAACATTCCTGGCCTTCAGCTAACCCAGCCAACTGCTCACCACCAATACCAGAGCAGGCGAAATTAAGAAAATTCTTTTTACACGTTATAAACTTGTTGGTTTCGTCTTTCTTCAATAAAGATGTAAACTGGCAAATGTTTTGTCTTTTAATTTTCTTCCTGCTAAAATGCCAATATTGTTTGTGTGTGCTATTGATCTTTTTAAAGGCACGTGATACTTACCATTTTAGTAATTCAGTTCCTCGAACTTTTTTTTACCACAAATTTATATTTTACGCTAGAACATTGAAAACTGGGTAAGAACATAAAAACTTAAATTTGGCGACAATTTTTTTTAATTAAAAAAATTTCAAGATCGGTAAAAACAAAAATTATAAAAAATTTCCAGGTATTCTCTGATATTATCTAGGTTTCTAATGATTTCAAGATATTTTCAATAATTTTAAAGGATTTTATGGGTCTTTTAGGAATTTTAAGTGATTACAAGAGATTTAGTTGAATTTTAAAAGGACTTCATGCAATTTTAAGAGATTTTTAAGGAAGTTTAGGGAATTCAAAGAATTTTAAGGAATTTTAAAGTTACATGAGCAATTTTAAAAGATTTGACGGGATTTTTATCATTTTCTAAAGATTTTTTGAAATTTTAGAGAATTATGAAGTTTTCAAAAATTATAAAAGTTTTTTTTTACGTATATTAGAGGGTTTAAAATTTTTTACTGGAATTATGAAGGAGTTTAAGAAAATTGTAAAAATCTTAACAGATTTTAAGGGATTTTAAAGTTTTTCTTGAAATTTTAAAAGATTTTAAGAAGCTTGTAAAAATTGTAAGTAATTTTGACATTTTAAAAATTATTTTAAGGTATTTTAATAGTCCTCATAGAATTAAAAAAAAATTCAAGTTATTTTTGTTTTTTAAAAGATGTGAGATTTTATATTTCAGGAGTTTTTTCTTTAGTGATTTTAATACACTTTAGTGAATTATAAAGAATTTCATGCAATTTTAAAAATTGTATAGTGGAATTTTAAGATATTTAAAGATGTTTTTAGGAATTTTAAAAGATTTGAGCGAATTTTAAGGGATTTTAATAGGTTTCCAATAATTTAAAGGAATTTTTGTGGCCACGCTGGATAAGCAAAAATTTGTAACAGTTGGTAATAACTCATGTATTAGTTTATCGATTCCTACCTCATCAGCTTTCAGTTTTTCAGGTACATTCGGTACATACATACATATTTGAGAAAATGCCAGCAGCGCCAGCAGATAAACGACACACTATAAAAAATTCAACATGGCGTTAAAATATTTGTGTATTTAACTTTAACACATGTAAAATCAAAGATTAAAATAACTACTGAAGAATGTTCCTTTGTCATATCAATTTAAAGAACGAATTTTCTTGCTGTGCTTGATAAGGTAAGCATAATTTTGTTTTTTTGTAAACTATACAGTACATATACAGTTGAATCGAGGTCGTTGATTTAATGAAGGGGTTATGCTTATGGGGACTTTCAATCATTTTTTATGGATTGATTATTTCATTAATCAAATTTCTATGACACTTTTCTTTACAGCAAACTCCAGTACCATTCACTCTGACATGTGAAATCAAAATTTATTTTAGCATAAGTTTGTTAGGAAAAACAAATTAATGTAGAATTAATAATTTAACTATTATTTTACTTTTTTGCACATGTATAAAACAAATTCTTTTTCTTTCCACAGATGGGCAAACGTGATACAAATACTTCTAAAGATTACAATGAAAATGATGTCATATCGGCACTTTTACATATTAAAAAAAAGAAAATGTCTGTGAAGGGGGCCTCCTTCTTTTTTGAAATTCCTGAACACACACTCAAAAAGTTTGTTTCTTTATAATTAGTGATTAAGATTGAATGATTAAACATAGGCATAAGCATTTATTAACTTAAAAACAAAATTGATGTTTGCCTTCAGATTGCGTAAGGCGAACAAGTTCGAAGAAGAAAAACCGAAACAGAAATCTAAACGAAAATCCATTTTTACTCCAGAGTTGGAACGCGAGCTAGTCGATTATGCAGTAAATATGGGTACAAAAATTTGTGCTGCAAAGACCAAAGAAGAACAGAAAAGTTTAGAAGAAGATCTAGCAACTAAAAGCATCAACTTGGATTGTTTCAAGGCTCCACCGCAGGTGAAATGGCTAAAGGTGTTCGTCAAAAGAGATGAAGACAAATTTCCATTTTATATGTTCAAAGTTACTTCCTCTGCTTGCACTCATTTTATTAGTCAAAAATCCCAAAAAATTACGAAACCTGACCACAGCAAAGATGGGATTTCATTCAGTGAAAGTTGTCCACAGGATTCTGGTTCCGTTTCACCTCCTTGTGAATCTGAATATATTTTACCTCATGGTAAACATATAATACTATATTATTATTTTGTCAGTTATTATTGAAAGTTATGCATAGCAACCGGAATTCCGTACGTTACTATAATACTCAGAAAAATATGTTTATTTTACCGGAGAAAAATTGAAAACATAAGAAATGACTTTTTTAATATTAAGGGCATGAGGTTATTACTATAAGAGCAAATTTAGTTTCGCCAACTTTACGGTTGCAATATATATATATTTTTTTTTACTAAAAGTAAGACATTTGCTTTGACGGTAAAGTATCACATGCCCAAGTATGTATCTATAACGTGACTTAAATTATTTTCTTTTACTTTCTTTTATTTAGATACTGAAGAAATGGATTATGAATTAGAGTCAAACGATGTTGAGGTTTTAGGAAATATGCCAAAGTGTAAGAGGTATGATAGAGTACACATTAAGACTGAAGTGGAACAGCGGATTGAAGAAGAGAAACCAATTGAAAAAAGATTAATGGAAAATATGAAACTAGTATTGAAAGAAGAACTAAACATGGAAGAATGGATAGAATTTGAAAAAACTAAAACGGAAGTGAACTTGAAGAAAGGCGAGGATTCTGAACCATGTAATATAAGAATAATTGAGGAGGAAAGAACGGGATTACCTATAGAATGTGTCGCATCTGAAGAATTAGTGGTCGAAAAGGATCCTGCGATTCTTGATTTATATAACGTCGTAGAAATGGAAGAGGAATCTACAAAACTAGGAATACGTCAAGAGTACAGAAACAAAAGACAACGATATCCTTGTGCCCGTAGAAAGAAAAAGAAAAGGCGAGTAAATACCAAACCTAAAGCTCCAAAGACCTTGTAGGTTTTCTGTACGTGTTAATTTATTAACTTTTCATATTTCCTTTGTTTCCGATTTTAAAGTAAATCAATTTTCTTCAACGCATGTCCAAGATATGCACGTTTTCGAGCGTGAAAAGCGGGCTAAACGTTGATGTTTTCTAACCGAAGAGCAAAGTAGAAAAAAAAAACTTTACAACAGGGAAAAATAATTTCAAAGCAGGGAAACATCTCAGAAGAGGGAACAGATGTAGGGAATAGCCAGTCTCCAGTGGCTATGTTATCCCTATTATTACTATCGTCTCAATAGCATGGCTCAGCTTCTATATTTCGTTTCGGGTCTGTTCAGTCGACTCATCAGTAAGGCAATGTGAACATAAACACATGAAGAGGAGAGATTTTTCAAGTGCCGAGAATCGTATCCGGGCTGTCTAGCTTCTCAACGTCGAATTTTGACGCTGAGCTATACTATTGAGACGATGGTAATGGTAGGAAGAACATAGCCACTGCAGACTGACTATTCCCTACAAAAACTCTAAAAGTACTGCCTCTAGCGGAGAATATTAAAACTTCGTAACGGCTGACATCCCTTTTGGAAGTAAAAGGATAGAAAGTCAATCTATTTGAATCTTTTTCAATCTTCAGGATAGAAATAGAAAGGAAAAATGAATCCAAATGTATCCATGCCAATCTATTTCTATCTCTTTTTTAATCTACAATAATCTCTTTACTTTTGAATCTCAATTTTTATACCTTTCTGTATGCTTCGTCTATCTCCGACCATAATTTCCTATCTTCCACATATCCACGCTAATCTTTCCTTATTCTTCGCCTATCCATGCCAATCTTCTATCCCTTTTGCAATCCCAACTTTCCTACCCATGTCTACTCTTTGTCTAATCATTTGAAACCATACCTATTTCTTTTACACGCTTATCCTTTTCAATCTCTACTAATCTATCTATATCTATCCTTGTATAGTCACTTCAATCCTTTCCTATCTCTTTTGAAATTTATTATCAAGTCTATCCTTTTCAATCCATACTTTTATATTCACGTATAACAATTTCAATCCTTCTCTATCTCACTTGAAGTATACTATCAAGTCTATCCATTTCAATATTTTTCTTTCTATCTATAAATCTATATCTATCTTTGTTGAATCACTTTAATACTTTTTTTATCTCTTTCGAAGTATACTCCCTAAACCTCATCCTTTTCAATAATTATTCATCTATCCATATCTATCCTTGTACAATCATTTCAACGCTATTGTTACAATTTAAATTTCTTTTAAAATCTAAAATCATGAAATTTACACATTTTAATTATGATCAGTGTGTACACTTGGGATGGATAGAAAATCTCTATTCTTTTTTACCTTTTTACTTCCAACAAGGATCTTTGCCCACGGTGTGTTTGAACCACCTTTAATTGAAAAGTCTTTGCATATGAGATTTTCCTATTGGTTATAGTTGTCTGACATCCTACGAACATTTTAAGACCAAAACCAAAAAGTCGCGGGGGCGCATTATGAAAAAACTTTTATTTTTTTTATTTTGTTGTAATGCAAAACGAAATTTTTTTTATAAATGTGATAATTTGCATTTAAATTTTAAAATGAATATCCATGATATATTTTGGAATTCGAGGGGATCTATAAACAGGGTGTCTAGCGGACTGGGAAACCGGGAAAACCCCAGGAATTTCATTAAGAACCAAGAATTTTTTTTTTATTTTATTGAAAAATCGACGTTTTTCTGCTTTATCTTCTTTTTATTCTATTAATCGCCAACAGGCGATTATTTTTATTTATTTCTTATAACTTCAAGTCATTCAAAATTTTTTTCAAGAACTCTAAGGAATTTTAAGTATTTTAAATTTTTTCATAAAACTTCGAGAAATTTTAAGAAAACTGTTGAGATTTTTAATGATTTTTAAAAGATTTGGTGGAATTTCATGAGATATCTAATAAGTTTAAGGAATTTCAAAACTGTTTGGGAAAAATATAAAACATGTAAATCATCCAGAATACTCTACGTACTTACTTCATGCTATCTCTGAATTTAATGGTCTTCACGTTACAGGATTATACGTATATTTAAAATGTTACAATCTTATGTTTGATTGTTAATTATTTAATAATATAATAAATAATATTCTTATTAATTGATATTCATTTATTAGCTTTCCTTATAGAAATAATATTTCGTTAAATATACATTACATACGAAAACCGAATGTATCGAAAATCTGCAGTTTTGAATTTGGTCTTAAAATTTTCCAAAAACTTTTGTTTTAGATATTGTTGCTTTACAATAAAACTTCTTGAGTTACAAAATATAATATATACATACATATATATTAGAAATAATTTTAAATGTACGTTATCACTTTTTGGGAGCAACATTTTTCCTGTTTTGTTAAAAATAAAATAAAAAACAACTTTTTTTAAAATGCGCCCTCGCGAAGGCGCTTTGAGACCGAAGATGAGTTCATATAACGACAAAAAACCTCTGTTTACCTCCCTTGTTGCGTAATATGCTATATTTTGGTTTTTATCAACAGAATGGAAGCGGTTGTCAAATTAAAGAATGAGGACAAGATAAAAGTGGAAAGCTGATAAGAGGTAATTGTTTTATATAAAAAATGTCTACATTTATTCTTATTATGAGAATAATATGACTGCTTCGATTTACACAAATAGGTCTCAAAGAAATAAATTGAAATTATTAAATCACTCATTTTAGGTAGTTTTCTGGTAAAAGTCGTTGAACAGAATGCAAAAAAAATCGTTTCTAAGTAAAAGCTGATAAGCAAATTCCATTTTATTCCTTCTTCCTGGCAACAGCAGGTCTGATAAACAACTCGTTGGTAAAAGATGACGATAGCTTCTACTCGCAAAATTGTCACCTGTTTGTTATAGAACAATTGCAGAACATGTTTATTGGAAGCCGATTACATGCCAAAGGAATTTTTAAGGCTTTGACCACTGTATTTAATAAAATATTTAGCGATTAACATATTAATATTAACTACTTGTTTGAACTTGGAGTTTTGTATCGTTTTTATACGAAAATAAATTAACTGAGTAGTTACAATTTTTCCCATTCAATTACTTTTAATAATAATTTGTTATACTATTCAAATGTTTCTTCTAATACTTGCAATAATTTTACTATATATACTATGTCGTATAGAATAGAGTGAGGTACGAGATAAACGAGGTACTGTTGTAGACTTGACGTTTTTGGCTAAAACTTTTATCTAAAAACTTTTTATCTACAATGATTATAGTATTAGAATTGTATCCAGGTGGGGCGAAAGAGCCACCTTTATCTTAATACTGAAAATCGAGGAAAAGGAAATTTTTGCTTCCTCATAGAGAAAGCTTTTTAGTGGTGAAACAATCCAGATTCCAAAAAAAGGGTTTTTGAACATATTTTAAGGAGAATATATCTAATATGATGTCCTGAAAAATTATAAAAATTTAGCACACTTATTCCATTATATACCTAGTTGAATTTCTTACAAGGGTTTCACAAAATATTTAATTTTTCAAGTTTTGTGTAGTTTTAGAATTTTAGTGAAATTGATTTTTCTATTATAACTTCTCAAATAATCAAAATTTAAAGCAGATGTCACAAGAAAAAAGATTCCTTATGTCGAGACGAATCGATTGACCTATAAGATTAATACATTTCATTAAAAAATAAAAAATTATAATTTTTTAAAAATGAATTTTTTGAATATAATTTCTCAAATAATAAAAATTTTAAGATGTTTTAAGGGAAATGAAGATTCCTTGTATCTAGACGAATCAATTGACCTATGAGGTTAATTAATTTCATTGAAAAATAAGAAAGGTATTTCTTTTTCTAATTTTTGAAAATGAATTTTTCGACTATAACTTCTCAAATAATCAAAGTTTAAGGCTGATGTAAAGAAAATAAACTTTTCTTTGTGTTGACACGATTTAGGTGACCTAATAATAATTAATTTGTTTAATTCATTAATGCTTCCTGTACGAGGAAGTAAATCATATTTGCTTCCAGAAAGCAAAGTGCTCATTTAATGAGCATAAAAGTTAATACAACTTCACAGCTATTTAAAAGATTTTGTAAGAATTTTTTTAAGAGTTTTTTTTAGAGCTACTAATGATTCACTTTAGGGAATTTTAAAGATTTAAAATTTTTAAGATTTTAAAGAATTTAAATTTTCTTCGTTTAATTTTAAAGGATTTTACAGAATTTTTATGATTTATAAAAGGTTTTGTAGAATTTTAAGGAATTTCAAGAGACTTTTAAGGATTTTAAGAAATCTTTACGTATTTTAAGGGATTTAAAAATTTTTCGTGGAATTCGACAGGATTAAAAGAAGCTTGTAAAAATTGTAAGTAATTTTGACATTTTAAAAATTATTTTAAGGAATTTTAATAGTTCTAATAGAATTTTGAAAAATTTCAACTAATTTTTGACTCTTAAAAGATTTTATGAGATTTTTTTTCAAGATTTTTATTTAGAGATTTTAATAATGCACTTTAGTGAATTTTAAAGAATTTCATGAGATTTTTATAATTATAAACGATTTTGTAAAATAATTGTAAAGGATTTCCTGGTATTTTAAATAGTGTAGTGAAATTTTAAGATATTTAAAGATGTTTTTAGGAATTTCAAAAGATTTCAGCGAATTTGAAGGGATTTCAATAGGTTTCTAATAATGTAACCCTTTGCGGCACACATTTTTCTAAGAAACAAATTTTACAGTCACAAGCACCTTAAGGCAGTACCTGGGGTACTGCATCCTTTTCTAACATATTGAAATTTCGACTTGTAAGAAGAGGATGCAGTACCCGAGGTGCACCCGGGTGGGAAATCTGAACGCGCCATTAGGCGGTATTTGTGGGGTCGCTGATTACGAATCCGGAGTCAGATTTCCAAAATTCAAAATTTTCGCCATCTTGGATTTTTCGAAATTGTTCATTTTGAATTCAAATTCAAATTCAGCTGCCATAAAAACCCCCTGAAAACTAATTTCAAACAGAATGTGTTAATTTTTAAAATTTTGTGTCCGACATTTTTTTCCGACATCTTGGATTTTTTGAAATTGAATATTTTGAAATTAGATTCAGTTTCAGAGATAAAAATAAACACCTCAAGAACAGGGTTGAAAAAATACAATTGCTATATTGGGTTTGGTATGAGAAATACTGTATTTTAGAGTTTCTTAAATAATAAAATAGATTTTACCACTTATTTAACCTTGAAAAAAATGCTAAAAAAATTCTTAAAAATACTTTAAGGTGTACTCAATACAAAAAAAATTGCCGTTCGAATCTACAAGATAGATTAGTGGAAAATGAATTTCTCCGTGAAAAAGCACCAATTTGGACTATTTGTTCATATACATTATTTTTATAATTAACAATTAATGATGGATAACATTTTTTTTACATTCATTTATATCTTAGAGACTTAGGAAAAATAAAAAACCCGGTACTTGTTGTTAAAAAAGTAGTTAAAAAAATGTAAAACCATGGAGAAAAAGGTGGGACGCTGAGCGTCCCACTATGTCGCAAAGGGTTAAAGAAATTTTTGTGCATTTTAAGAGATTTTAAAATTCTTCGTGGAATTTAAAAATAAAATATTTCACGAGATTGTTTTATGGAATTTTGAAGGTTTACTAGAAATTTTCAGTGATTTTTAGGAATGTTAAAGGATTTTGAGTTATTTTAAAAAGATTCGTAAAAATTGCAGGAATCTCATGAAATATTAACAAATTTGAAGGAATTTCGTGGAATTTTAAGATGTTTCTAAAAATTTTTTTTAAATTTTAATGAATTATAAGAGATTTCAAAAGTTATTGTAAATTCGAGAGATTTTTACGAATGTTAAGTGTTGTGAAGTGATTTTAAATTTCAAAAGATTGAAGGGTGTTAGAGCCAAGTTCTAATATAAAAATTCGATTTCGTCATTTTACTCAACAAATATTAAACTGAGAATTTTTTCCCTCTGTAAAATTAATCAATTTTTAACTAGAATTCTGCGTACAGAGCTAGAAAGTATCTAGTTTAAAAATTTTTTAAGTAAAATAAGAATATTGAATTTTGAAGTGAAATTTTGAATTTCTCGTTTTTTGCGAAGGGTTGACAACTTGGCAAGCGAGTGTACACCTACTTCTGACTCGAAGATATTTCAGGATATTTCAATGACTTCAGAAGATTTCATTGACTTCAGGAGATTTCGAGAAAATTCAAATGAATTCAACGTGACTTCAAATGACTTCAGAAAAAATTCACCATCAATTTTATGGTGAATTAAAGTGGATTCAAGTGAATTCACGTGAATTCAAGTGACTTCAGAAGATTTCAATGACTTCAGGAGATTTCAAGAAAATTCACGTGACTTCAAAAGATTTCACTGACTTCAGGAGATTTCAAGAAAATTCAAATGAATTCATGTGATTTCAAATGAATTCACGTGACTTCAAGTGACTTCAGAAAAAATTCACCATCAATTTTATGGTGAATTAAAGTGGATTCAAGTGAATTCATGTGAATTCAAGTGACTTCAAAAGATTTCACTGACTTCAGGAGATTTCAAGAAAATTCAAGTGAATTCACGTGACTTGAGATATTTCAGGAGAATTCAAAAGATTTCAGTGCAAGTGTACACCTGATTTCACGAGTTGCTAACCCCTCGGTTTTTTGCAAAAAGTATCGAAACTGAATATTTTTTTGCTCTGTACGCAGTTTTATATTTGAAAAAATATTAGCGCGACAAAGCGAAAAAAGATTTAATTACCATACTTTTTGCATAAAACAAAGAATTCAAAATCTGACTTCAAAATTCAATATTTTCATTATATTTAAAAAATATTAGAATCAGATATTTTCTCGCTCTGTGCGCATAATTGGAGTTAAAAATTGATTAATTCTATAAAGGGAAAAAATTTCAAATTTAATATTTGTTGAGTATAAAATGAAGACAACGACTTTATAGATAAGAACGTATAGGGAAGATTAGAACTTGGTTCCAACACCATTAAAGTATTATTATTTGAAAATTTTTGAAATACTATTATTATTGAAAATTTATATGCATTTTTAATACTTTTCTATCAAGGAAATTTGTTTGAAAGTCAGGGAGAAGTCAGGGAAATGTCAGGGAAATTGAAAAATTGAATCTTGTGGCCATCCTCTTATCACGAGAACATCGATTTAACAATTTCAGGGACCAACAACAGACAATTTGATTGTAGAATAAGGCAAGAGGGACTGAGGGGGACGACTCCGGACTCAGTCGATTCACCTGTCTCACACAACCTGCGTGACGTAGTTGGTCACATGACTACCGTTGCTTTTCGAAAGCAGACCTAGGCAGCGCCAGCGAGCCTGCGAGTAGCATCGTAAGCAGTGGAGGCTCAGGCAAAGCAAATACGTATACGTCCAGGAGTTGCCAGTTGTTGTCAGTTAAACTGCCGCGCCCTATGAAACGTCAGGCACTCCGTAGCTCCGTAGTGAAATCATTATTTTCCTCGTTCTCTTAATTTTTTATACACCCAGATTTTATACTCCAGATTCAGTTTTAATCTTTCTTCTTATTTTCTCCAGAGATCATATTCCAGTTGAAGATCTTTTCCTGTAATTCACTGGTACCAACTAATGTTGTATACACTAAGCGGAATTCACACCTCGACATGGTTGAGTAACCTTTAGGAGTCAATTATTCGATACCTTCGATACTCAAAATGTCCCATTGTTGGATTCAGTCTTTGCAAAAGGTCGATCCTCCCAGATCAACTTTATCCAGACAACAATCACCCGCGATTGTTAGAGTGTAAAAAAAAAGAGTCTGGATTCCATAGTACTTCAAACCCCGGACGAGAAGTTGGAGAACCACGGAGTGGAGAACTCAACTTGAAGGATATTTTCCTTGTTGTTAGTTACGTGCCTTTACAAAAGGGAAACAAGGAATAAATGGAGGAAACAGGAAATTGGGATGAACGATCGCCAAATATGGAGGATGGTCGAAAAACCACAAAAATCGACCGGATGAGAGCGAAAGTAGTTTATAAAAGAGTACCAGTCGCCAGCATCTTCACTTGTTTTAAAAAATAACGGTATTTTTTGTGAGATAATAATTTTCAAAGATTTACAATCACTGTACTCTATCGTCTGTGGATTCAATTGTTTAATAACAACCGAAAGATGACATCCTCATGTACAATAACAGTTCTTTGAATTTTGAATTTAAAAAAAAAAAAAACGATTGACGAATTTCCTTTCCTGATCGAAAGAATTTTTCGCATCAGGTTGTGGATAGTGAAAGTGTTTTTGTGGTACCAACTAAATACAGAAAAAGGAGTGATTACTGTGATTAAAAATTAGTTTAGTTTAAAAATGTGTGCAACATGGGTGATTTTTGGGATCCTGGCTGCAGCAAGTGCTCAGGTGGAGTTGAACTCGACGGAATTGCCGTCAATTTATTATACAGAACCAAGTTATGGTAGCTCGATCTCTGGGGCAGACAGCACTTACCAAGTGTTCACTGAGCTGCCCGGAGGACAAATCACCAGAGGTCAAAGATTACTCGAGAGATTTAAGAGTCCGTACGTGGTACGCGATGACCTTTTTGTCGAACGTGGTGGAGAGCTCGTTATAGAACCGGGCGTAGAAATCCGGTTCGCCCCCATGGTCGGCATCACTGTTCGGGGCATCCTAACTGCTAAGGTACATATGCACCCTTTTCCTGATATTTTCAATGTTCTTTTATCAAATTTGTAGCAATTAAAATCTATTAAATATATGGAATTCTTCGCGCGGAAAAACTTTCATTTGAGGGCGTTGGACTCAAGTGTTTAGCTCAAAATTCCATTCTCCATTTTACTCAACGAAAATTATAGATAAATATTTTTTCGCTCTGTAACACAACTAATAAATTCTCAAATATGAAACTGCGTACAGAGCGAAAAAATATTTAGTTTCAATTCTTTTTGCATTAAACGAGAAAATCAAAATCTAACTTCAAAATTAAATATTTTCATTTTACTTGAAAAATATTTAAACTAAACATTTTCTTGATCTGTACGCTCTCTAGTTAAAAATTGATTAGTTCTACAGAGGAAAAAAATTACCAATTTAATATTTATGGAGTAACATGAAGAAATTAAATTTTAATATTAGAAATTTGCTCCAACACCCTTAAATTGTAAAATCAAGATTATGGAGGATTCGTTACACTTGACCATAATATTGACTTTTTAAGTTTAAACCCATATCTCTGTTCTATCTGGGTTGCATGAGAAAAAATCTGAGAGAACAAAAGACTTTCGTGAGAGTATTTTTCTCTGAGATCTAAGATAATGTAAGTCTCTGAAACTTTTAAACACAATTTCTAATTTTTAGAAATCAGTCATTTTTACTTTTAAGTATTTTATTTATTTTCTTTATTTTTACTAATAAGGATTGTGTATATTACAAGAACTCGGCTATCGTTTATCGAAGATTTATAAAATTTCATATGTATTTATAAAGTTTAGGATACATTATAATTTTCAAGTAAACGTTTCTGTAAAGTCTAAACGGATTATAAGTTGTGCAGCTTTTAACAAATCTTGTGGCAAGAGTAATGCTAGTGAGAGCCTTGACCGCATTATACTTTTACAGATCTAATATTTGCATACATACACGTAAAAGTCTGCAAATCGGATAAAATTGATCCAATCCATCATTTCTGGGATAAATTTTTATGTTATATAAAAAAATCGTAAAATCTAGTATATTCAATCTACTTCAGGGCTTTAGATCCAAATGTAATGCTCAAAATCCCATTCTCCATTTTACTCAATGAAAATTATAGATATGTAAATATTTTTTCACTCTGTAGCCCTAATCTTTTTACAAATATAAAATTGCATATAGAACGAAAAAATATTTTTTTTCGATACTTTTTGCATAAAACGAAGAATTCAAAATCCAACAATGTTAAAAAATCTTCAAAATTCATTATTTTCATTTTACTTAAAAAATATTTGAATTAAACATTTTCTCGCTCTGCACGCATAATTCTACTTAAAACTTAATTAACTCTACAGAGGAAAAAATTTCCAATTTAATATTTGTTGAGTAAAATGAAGAATTCGAATTTTTATATTACAAATTGGCTCCAACACCCTTAAACTGTAAAGTCAACAATCAATATTATGGAGGATTGGTACACTTGACCATAATATTGAAAAATAAAGAAAATAAAGCAGTAAATTGACGTAAAATAAAAAATTGCATATACATAGAGGAATGTAGCATATCCTGATTGCAGGTTGATTCAAATAAAAGGGAGCCCTGCGTAAATGTAAATGTAAATTATCATTCCATAACTCGTTGGTCACTGGACAATTTGCGTGACATAAATTTAGACAGGAAAGGGGCATTGATCACATCTACTCTATTCTAGTCTCCCTCTTTCTATTTTACTATCAGGTGTAGTCTCTTTCTCTCTCACTTAACTCACTCTCCCCTTTCACTCATTCCGTCCGCCTCTTACCTCTCTTATATTGAATGAACAAAGAACATTCTTCGATCCATAATACCTATATGTATAGAAATACGACGACAATGCTTTTTCGCGTTTCAAGATTCTCAAGTCCTAATTATAAAGGTACTCGATAATAAACGACACGGATTTTTTGTCGGTTATGCAACTTAAGGGCGTTGGAGCCAAATTCTAATCTAAAAATTCGATCTCTTCATTTTACTCAACAAATATTAAATTGGGAATTTTTCCCTCTGTAGAATTAATCAATTTTTATCTACAATTATGCATACAGAACAAAAAAAATATCCAATTCAAATTTTTTTAAGTAAAACGAAAATATTGAATTTTAAAGTTAGATTTTGAATTCTTCATTTTATGCAAAAAGTATCGAAATTAAATATTTTTTTGCTTTGTATGCATTTTTATATTTGCAAAAAGATTAGCGCTACAGAGCGGAAAAATACTTATTTATAATTTTCGTGGAGTAAAATGGAGAATGGAATTTTGTGCTTAACACTTGGGTCCAATGCCCTTAAAGGCGTTGCACCCCAGTGTTACGCTCAAAATTCCATTCTCTATTTTACTCAACGAAATTGGGTTGAAGTTTCAGACGTCTAGTATGACGAATTTTTTACATTCTCATCAGAGAGAGAATGTATTTGATTTGTGTAAAATTTGACCCCCCAGTTTTCATCAAATGTGTCTGTCTGTCTGTCTCTCTGTCTGTCTGTCTGTAGATTTTAGTTTGGATTGTCCTTTGGTATACTCTTTTAGTGTCCTAAAATGAAGGTCAAATTCGTTGGCCAGCCATTTTGGATAAAAATTTAAAAAACTCGAGCATTTTGAAAATTTTTGAAACCACTTTTTTTTTTAATTTAAAAATTCTAATGACGGATGTTCGTAGTACTCAAAAGGACGAACAATTTTTCTTAATAACTTTTTTCGATAAAAAAAAATGGAAAGACATAACATTTTGAAAATCCAAAAAAATGAAATAAAACTTGAATTAGAAGCCAAACAACGCACGAAAAAAAGTCTAAAGATGAAAAATGTTTCCTTTTAAACACTCTATAGGATAGGCATAATAATTTTTTGAATTTCCTTAAAAAATCTAAAATTCAAATTTTGAGCCAAATAATGCGAGATACGGAGGAAATGATAAGAAACATAATTATTGGCCTTAAAAAGATCTACAAGTTCCCCTTGAACCATTTTTCAACAGGATGAGTAGTTTTCGTTTTAATCATGAAAAATATTGTTAAACAGAGCCGAGCGCGAAGCGCAAGTGCCCTGATGAGAATCTGCTCTTTAAGGTCGATAGAACCTTAAGTAAATTAGCTTTCGTTTGCATTCCATTCCATTTTGTAGTAATTTAAAAACAAATAGGTACAAACGTCGCGACGCTCGCAAGCGTCGCGAAGCGCGCAACACGGAGCATGATGTGTGTATGAGGAATGTGCCCGCGTAAGCGGGCACATTTTTTTTTTACATTTACTGGAATACGAATATTAAAAAAAGTTCCTAAGTCTGGAATTAGCAGTTTACCTGGCGTTGTTTGGGATTTTAAGTGATTTCAAGAGATTTTTAGAGATTTTAAGGAATTTCGTATAGGCTTTAAAGCATTTCAGGAAAATTCATGGGATTTAACAAGAGTTTTAAGGAATTTTAGGAACTTTAAGGAATAAAAAGACTTTAAGGGATTTTAAAAATTGTTAAAGGATTCTGAGAGATTTTATTTCATTTTAGTGACTTTTGTGGATTTTTAAAATAGTTCAAAAGAGTTATCAAAAAAATTTTTCAAACATTTTTATCAAAATATTTGAATTACATATTTTCTCGCTTTGTATGCATAATTCCAATTAAAAATTGATGAATCCTACACAGGGAAAAAATTCCAAATTTAATAGTTTTTTGAGTAAAATGAAGAAATCGAATTCCTTGATTAGAATGTGGGTCCAATGCCCTTAAACTTTTACACTTTTCTGATTCATGTGAGTACCGGAATTGTTGATACATTTAAAATAGTTACTTTCAAAAATATTTTAAAATAGCAAAATAGTTACTTTCACACCTCTTTATAAAGATTTTTCAAATTTTTCAAAAGACTTTTTGTCAAGTCAGCACCCATAATTCTATAAGAATGTAATAAAAATTCTACGATATTCAGATGCATCCTCACGTGTGAGGGAGGGGAGGCTCCCTCTTATACCTGTATAAGGGTTCCCAGAAGAAATCCTGTCATACCAGTTAGTTTCTTGAGGCTTTATCTTTCCTTCACACGGTTCCCTTCCTATGACAGAACTGTAGTTCACAAAAAGTATAACAGATACTATAATACACAATACTATAAGTCTAACTTTATACTATCCTCTAATGACTGAATTACAAAAAAATAAAATGCTAATTTTATATACCCGTTGCTGTATAAAAAATAAAAAAAAATAGTCGAATACGCTATAAATAAAAAATGAAAAATAAGAATTAATTATTACTTATTATTGTATAAATAATAAGTTTATAATAATTGTTTATGCAATAATAAATAATACTTATACATTAATTTAACTTTTAAAAATTAATCAATTAAAAAATTAATTTAAAAATCTTTTACAATATCTTTTAAATCTTATCTTTTAAAAATCCTGAACATCTCTTAAAATCCTTTAAAATTATTTAAAATGCCTTATAATTCCAGGATATTTTTTAAAAATCATTAAATCTCTTGAAAATCCATAAAATTTTACGAAAATTTTCGAATTCTTTTCAACTTCCTCGAAATCTCTTCAAATTCCTTAAAATTCGTTGAAATAATTTAGGATGCTTTGAAATCTTGTGAAATTTTTGAAAAAAACTTTTTGATAACAATTTTCAACTCTTTTCAAAATCCTTTAGTGTTTTTATCCCGTGAAATTTCTTAAAATCACTATAAATCTTTTACAATCCTTTTATAATTTTCATTTATAAAATATCTAAAAAAAACCTTTTCAGATTCCTTTAGTCTTTTTAATTCTTGAAATTCCTTGAAATCACTGCAAATCTCTTAAAATCCTTTTATAATTTCTGAAATCTTATGAAATCTCTGGAAATCCCTTCAAATTCTATGAAATCTCTTAAAATCTCGGGCAACCCCGCATACATTTCTGTTATTAAATAATTACAAATATTAGGTTTTAGAAACTTTGGACAATTTTTGTTGATATTTTTATTCAAATAAATCGAAAAAAAATCTTCAGACTATAGACGTCTGAAACTTCAACCAAATAATTTTTATTTTAAATCCAAATCCAATTATTCAGTGTGTTATTTTTCTAATAAACAGTTATACATAATTTTTTATTTAAACGTTGGAATTTGTCACTCAGAATTTAAATTTGAATTGCATCCTATTTATTATTAGTGGCCCGTCTATGTTTCATTTTATAGATAGAGAATCTGGAACTATATCACTGAAATCTATAAGCCTTTAACTGTATTTATGAAAGTTTCGACTTTATCAGCTCCAGTAATTCTTGAGAAAACTCTGTATATCGGATGGAGAGGCTATTGTGTATTTGAACATCCAGCTGTGGGTGAATCACGTAGACGTAGATGACACAAGAGATCGTGCCACTTAGATACGTAATCACTGTTGTCAGTAAATATGTATATGGTTGGCACACTTCGTCACCTACCCTCGCCTAGCTCGTTGTAAAACCCGGCTCGTGCCATGTGATAAGATAAGCCGCGTGAATGCACCTTTCTTCACCTGATTATTAATTATTGAAAAAAAAAATTATTTACTGTCGTAAATATACTGATTATTATAAGTATACTTATTATAATGCCTCCAATTTCAAAACAAATGTTTTCATATTGAAAAAAGCTCTCCAGTTCGCTTAAAAATTTTTTTTTTTTCATTGGACTGTAAATCTTTAGTACCTAATTATTATTAATATCAGTCTTAAAAAATATGTTTAAGGGCTGAAGTTCATTGACCCGAATTTAATGGGTACTGTATCAGGGTGACCACATGCCAGGGAACTCAGGGAAATGTCAAGACATTTTTAATAATTTAAAAAAATTTTAAGAAGTTTCTAGGAATTTTAAGGAATCACAAGAATTTTGATCATATTTAACAGATTTACTTGAATTTTAAAAGGACTTTTTGAATTCTTAAGAGATTTTTAAGGAATTATAAATATTCTCGTGGAATTTAAAAGAATTTTAAAAGGCTAGTAAGAATTTTAAGAAATTTTAATTACTTTAAAGTGATTTTAAAGAATTTAAATTTTCCTCATTAATTGTAAAGGATTTCACAGAATTTTTATGATTTATAAAAGGTTTTGTAGAAGTTTAAGGAATTTCAAGAGACTTTTAAAAATTTTAAGAAATCTTTACGTATTTTAAGGGATTTAAAAGTTTTTCGAGGAATTCTAAAGGATTTTAAGAAGGTTGTAAAAATTGTATGTAATTTGGGCATTTTAAAAATGATTTTAAGGAAATTTAATAGTCCTCATAGAATTTTAAAAAATGTCAAGTCATTTTTGATTTTTAAAAGATTTTGTGAGATTTTTTTTAAGAGTTTTTTTTTAGAGACTTTTATGATGCTCTTTAGGGAATTTTAAATATATTGTAGTGGAATTTTAAGATATTTCAAGTTTTTAGGAATTTCAAAAGATTTCAGCGAACTTTAAAGGATTTCAATAGGAATCCAATAATTTAAAGAAATTTTTGTTCATTTTAAGTGATATTAAAATTCCTGGTGGAATTAAAAAATATTTCACGAGATTCTGAAAATGTTTTATGGATTTTTGAATGTTTACAGGAAATTTTTAGGGATTTTGAAGAATTTTAAAATGATTCTTGAAAATTGAAGGAATCTCATGAAATATTAACAAATGTGAAGGGATTTCGTAGAATTTTAAGATTTTTCTCAGAATTGCAAAAAAATTTCAATGAATTATAAGAGATTTCAAAAGTTGTTATAAATTGAGTGTCCCCATGCAAGAACAAGACATAGATTTTTCTAGCCCGCTGGCGTTGGCCCCTGACGACTAAAAATCGAAATACGAAATTTTGAATTTTAAAACATAGATTATTGTAGATAATTATATTCCGCATCTTTTTTTCCTTTGCAAAAAGATCATAACTTTTTTAGATTTTTCAAAAATTGCAAAAAACTCTTTTTTTTGAAAGTCAATTTTTAATCCGATTTTTGTCTTCAACTCGTGTTCAAATCCACAGTTTTCGGAATTTATTCATAAAATTTGTAGGAAGCATTCCTTATAGTGTTGTTGTTATGACGGTTAGCGATAAAAATTTTCAACTTTATTCATAACAATATAAAAAATTATTTTCTAGGCTATTTCATAATTCGTTCCACAAAACGTTTGAGCGTTTCGTTTATCGAGGAAAGTTTGAGCAATTAAAAAC
>UCOH01011566.1:0-11417 GCA_900474275.1 Synergus japonicus | reverse complement strand
ATATATATATATATATATATATATATAATAATCACTCTATTAATTTAAAATATGACATCAAATTTTTAACAAAACAAATAAAAATTATTTTTTAAAGCAGTCAGATGTGTAGTAAGCGGCAAGAATTAAACTTTTTTTTGGGGGGAAGATTTAAATTGACCCCCCCCCCCTTACCCTACCCTATGATAGAAACAATAAGAAATTTACTAGTCCCCCTCCTACCCCCAAGGTGCTTACGTAATACTTGAACAGCCTCTAATTAATTATAATTATTTAATTATAAATAATAATTATTATAATAAATATCATTATAATAAATAATATAATAAACAGTTCGCATGTTTAAAATAATCGCATTCACCGAAGAAAGGATATTCTAATATTAAGAATATCATATTCTTAATATATTCTTAATGAAGTAAGCGGAATTCTTAGTTTAAGAGTATCTTCTAACCGGAGGGAGAAAATATTCTTAAAATGAGAATATTCTTATAAATAGGTGTATGCGCAAAGGAAAATGCGCTCGGATTGAATATACCGTGGAAAAAATGTGGGACCACCATCTCGAAGCTTAGGGTAATGGTTAAGTAGCTGGACTCGTGTCCCGTAGGTTCGTGCGTTCGATTCCCCCAGCGTTGCGTGCGAAATTTTATGGGTTAAATAAGCGTTTAAATCTACAAATAACGATTAGCTATAAGAATATCCATAATATGACTTTGAATAAACCATATTCTTAATTAATAATTGTCTTTTAAGACAAATAACAGGGCAAGAATATTCTTAACAAAAGAGAGAATATTTATTATTATTTTACTCTCTGCTTTTTACAGAGCTTCTTTAATAGAATAAAATTTGAATTTTTATACTAAAAATTTCTTGTTATTTTACAAAATATTATTCACTATTTTTAGAAATAAAAAATTAGAAGGGGCCAGACCGGGCCCACATTTTTACACGCCAGATTTGGGCCCGATTGGATAGGGCGTTTCATTTCCGGTGTGGCGCTGGACAGATTACCCTATCGGGGCCACATCAGCGCCCTAACAAAATTTCTGCACGGGAAGGGGATTTCAATAAGTTTCTAATAATTGCAACAGATTTTGACGCATTGTAAGAGATATTAAAATTCCTCATGAAATTTTCAAGTATAGCTTGTAGGATATTTGAAGAGAGATTTTTGGGAATTTGAAAAGATTTTAAAGTATTTTGTGGAATTTAAAGGATTTGAAATGCTTTTAAGGAATTTAAAATCAATTAATGAAAATTTAAAGCTTTCCTCGAATTTTAAAATTTTTCAATGAGTTTTATAAGAATTGCAAGTTTGTAATGAATTTGAGAGATTTGTACGAATTTCAACTGGTTTGAAGTGATTTTAAATTTCCAAAGATTTTAAGTGATATTATACGAAATTTTTGAAAAATTCCAATAGTATTTTTATTGAAAATTTGTTCGCATTTTTAATACTTTCCTGGCAGGAAAATTTGTCTGAAAGTCAGGAAAAAGTTAGGGAAAGTTAAAGAAAAAGGCAGAGAAATGTCAGGGAAATGAAAAAATTTGAATCTTTTGGCCACCCTATTCTACACCATCAGAGTTAAATTTGATTCAATCTACTCAGTTAATGAATAGCATTGGCAATATCGACTTTGGGTGAACTTTAAGTTTAACGATCCACGTAAGATTAAAAAGGGCGTAGGGAATTATGCAAAAGGATCGCACGAGTCGGAAGAAAGAACGCTGTCGCATGAGAAACCAGCCGGCTAATAATCGTGTTCTCTTTTCTCGCGAAGCTCCCAGCAAAAAGCAATTTGCATAATAACAACCGAGAGGGACAAGCATGAATAAGAGTAGAGAGTAATCGGAAGAAATAGAGAAAAAAAAAAGGGTCCAAGGAAGGACAAAAAAGGCTTCGAAGGAATTCCAGAGATGTCGATAATCTACCTAATCGAGGCTACCGATTCCGACCTTTTTTCTAATTAATTAACATACTTGATGAAGGTCACTGAAATCGGCTTGTCAGTCGTTCTTCCAGAAAGTCTCGGGACTTGTGGACCATGAGAAATAGTCTCACTGACAAGAGATGACAATTACAAGGTTTTATGCTGTGTTTGTTATTTTTAAATAAATTCTAGGGGTGAAACTTGTTTTCTTGAGAACTATCTCACTGAATCTCAATTTCGATCCTTAATTAAGTTGATAGGCTTCTTATAAATATCTCCAGATTACTTTTAGAAAAGAAACATCAGATTATTGCATAAAGAGTGTCTTAAGCTTATTTATATCGCTGATTCGACTTTTATTCAGATTTATTTATTTCTTATTTGTGAGTTGTAAGAGAAACATGAAGAAACCAGTTTTCTTATCTTGTAAATTCTCAATTATAATGAGTAATTAGTTTCAGTTTAATTTCTGATAAAATATAATATATGAAATTGTGTTATTGTGGTGTATGAGAAAAAAACTTAAAGACGTTACTTTAATTCTTATAAATCCTAAGAATATATGATAACGTGAGTGAAGAGAAATTGAAATTCTCGTAAGTTTTCACTTTATGTATGTAGACGACTTTTCCCATTTTGTATTCGTCAGTTCATCACACGCGATTTCATCCGCGAGCAAAATGCCCCAGGTCGATATCAGATCTTAAATTTTATGCGCATTTTCTGTCTTCTTTGCAAGTTATTTATGTAAAGTGGTACTCGTATCAATTTTCCCACTAATATAATTCATAATTCATACAACTAATATAATTCATAATTCAATCGAAATAATTCCAGTGACATGGAATTTTACCAGAGGACTTATACACGGATGAATGATTTTTATTGTGCAGATAATACTCAGAAAACCGGATGTATAAAACTAGTATCTTTATTGCGAAAAAATCTGTCTGGAGAAAATATTCAAGTGTCCAATTATATATGATTATCATTATTATTAAAATAAAGGTTATCAACATAAAGGATATTAACATAAAGGTTATCAGTGCAAATATGATTCACACATTAACAAAGGAGTTGAAATAATAATGTTTGACGATGTGCTGTACCACTCAAAGTTTATATAATATTCATGCATGTTTTTGCAATCATTAAACGTCTAATCGCCATTCGCAGTCTGCTTTAACCGGTGCGAATTAATGCCCGTGTCGAAACGTGGGAAATCCTCGTATAATTGTCAATGGGCCGTATTTCAGTCATGTGTGTAGATGTATAAGAAAACATTTAGCGCGTTCGCTACTGTTAATCATTAAGAAATTAAGATGACATGATGGTGAAAAAAAAAACACTCAGAAGAGCATCGCGATACAATTTTATGAGCTGATTATGAAAACTAGTCGGGGCCCAAGGTAGATCGTAACGCTTTTGCCAGTTACGCCCTGACTAGCTGTTCTGGGCCTATTGGGAATCGCCTTTCCACAACCCTATCAAAAATAAAGGACCTGCTCTGGCCCTCATCAGGTCCTCGCAATATATATTTTTAATTATAAACGTATATAGTTATGCATTTGAGTCAATTTGGGGTAGAAATTCTCAAAATTCGTAAGAAATTTCCCACTAGCGCCAGACAGGAGCCTGATTAGTTTTTTCTAGACTTGAACTTCTAGTCTCGGCTACAGAAGAAAAAAGAAAATCGTCCCAAGTGCATATAAAAAATGCATATACGGTTATAATTATAAATATATATATATATATATATATCGCGGGGACCTAATTAAGGCTGTAGAAGGGCGATTCTCACTAGGCCCCTAATAGAACATCTAGTCGGAGTCTAACTGACAAAAGCGTTACGATCTAATTGGGGCCCCGACTAGTTTTCCACACCAAGGCCCGACTAGAAGAAGGGGAAACTAGTGAGGCCCCCACTAGACCCCTATCGAAATTTCTACATGAAATCAACTTTTAAGTAATAGAATTCAGACATCAATTTTCTTTTCATCATACATACAGTCGACATTTTTTTTAATGTGAGATGAGTCCGGACTTTTTATGGTCTGGCCTACGCGAAGAACAGCTAGACATAATAAATGGCGTTAACATGTGTATCACCAAGGTGAACGCACTTGTCCCGGTGCCCTCTTGACGTCTTTCTGTGTGAGAGGAATTAAGTCACGACACGCGATATTTTCTATGAGTGATCGGAATTTTACCGTAAGTCATCACTGTAGAGATTATAGAGAATAAAAATAGTTCAGTAAGATATTTCGAAGTGTGTAGTTCAAACAATTCAGAAGATTTCACATGATTCCAAAAGATTGAAATTAGAAATTGACATTTATGTTGACTATGTTTTATTTTTGTCATATTACATTATACAACATTTATAATTTAAATTATTAAACTATTATTATTTATTATTAACAAATTTTAGAAACTAATCAAAGATTTCGAAAGATTATAAATAATTTCCAGGTATTCTCTGAGATTCTCTAGGTTTCTAAAGATTTGAAGAGAGTTTTAGAGATTTTAAGAGATTTTTTAATATTTACGTATTTTAAATAGGATTTAAAAGTTTTTCTTGGAATTATGAAGGATTTTAAAAGGGTTTATAAGAATTTTAAGAAATTTTGATTTTTTAAAAGTGATTTTAGGTTATTTTATTTAAATTTTAAAGAATCTGACAAGATTTTTATGATTTATAAAAGATTTTGTGGAATTTTTTAAAATTTACGTATTTTAAGGAATTTAAAAGTTTTTCGTAGAAGTCTAAAGGATTTTAAGAAGCTTGTAAAAATTATAAATAATTCTGACATTTTAAACATGATTTTATGGAATTTTAATGGTCGTCATAGAATTTTTGAAAAATTTCAAGCAATTTTTTATTTTTAAAAGATTTTGTGTAATTTTCACAATTTTAAGAAATTTTTACGTATTTTAAATTTCCTCGTGGAATTTTACAATATTATTCTGAAAATGGTGTATGGAATTTTGAAGAATTACAGGAAATTTTAAGAGAAATTTTTAGGAATTTTAAAAGATTCGTGAAAATTGAAGGGATCTCATGAAATGTTAACAAATTTCAATAGTATTATTATTGAAAATTTATACGTATTTGTAATACTTTTCTATCAAAGAAATTTGTTTGAAAGTCAGAGAAAAGTCAGAAAAATGTCAGAGAAATTGAAAAATTGAATCTTGTGGTCACTCTACAATTTCCTTCTACTAATATTCCATAAATATTTACATATCTTAGAAACGAGTACAAATGCTTAAAGCATTTTGACTTTACCGTAACAAAAGACATGTTTTCTTGTACATTGATCACTCTTTTCCCGTCAACACAATCCAGAACCTAACAATTTACTACTCTGAGTAAACAAGCTAGTAGTTGACTTGTATAAAAAAACGAAAAAGAGCAATTCGCTTTGAGAACAATCTCGGAGAGAAATTCGCTCTTCTGGTACTTCTGCTCGATGTTTGTTGATCGAACGCTTCTCTCAGAGAGACGGAAGACGGAATGGAGTCTGTAATAATCAGAGCATCTCACAGGTCGTATTTTTTATTTATTTTTTTTTTTTTATTTTTTTTTTTACAATCTTGGTAACAGAAGCAATCCTATCGACGATTACGAGTAAATTTTCAGTGAAATGTAAATATTTACAGTACAAGGGATATAATAACGTACTTTATTAATCTTTCAAAATGTCGATTCTATTATTAATGTACAAAATGTCGATTGTATTTCCACTATTGAGATTTCAAAACAAAGTGAATATTATCTGTCGGTGTACGGAAGATATTTTTCAACTTTATATCCGGCGTTTATGTCTACGCGAAAATAGCTTTTTATATACATATACTACATATATATGTTTCGTATACATATATGTATAGATACTAACTCTGAAGTTGTGTTAGAATAGCACGATTTTTTTCTTTAGTATGGAATGAACGAACGGACATCGTAGTCGTTCGTGGTCGCGCTATTAAATCTAAGTGGATAAAGGACTTAAAGTCTGCTCAGGTCCAATAAAAACGGGTGAAATTACGCTGCCCGCGGCTACCGGTCTCCCTCATCCTTTTCGCCAATTTCATCAATCCCTCTAGAAAATCCCGAGATTTTTCAAACCGCCAGGTTCACCGGCTATCAGCTCCGCCATTGTCATGTGATACCTGAAGAGCCGCATTTTATTCGCTTGAGTATCGCATTAGATTTCTAGAACAGTATGTAATAATTTATTCAAAACATTTGATACTGAAAGAATGTAATCATTTCTAATAACAGAAAATTAATTAAAATTAATTAATAATAGAAATTAATTAAAAATTAATGAATAATACTTAATAATGAAATGAATAATAATTAATGAAAATTAACATATATTCCGAACCGTTAATTGTACGAAAACCATTTGATTTTGATTTGATGATAGTTTCCAAATTTCGAGAGTGTAAAACGTGCTCAGATTCAACGATCGATATCAATCTGGTAACGTTTATTCATTATAGTTTTGCGATTTATTCGCCACCTGACGTAAGCGGATTCGAAATAACGCTACGTTATGCAGATAGTGCCATGTTACATGTGTCATGTGAATAATAACCATGCACAATGCATGTGCGATAATAATTCGCATTTCTGTAGAATTCCTGTACATATTCATTTTATGAAACCGAAATTCACACGAAATTTTTTTTAATGGTTCCATGTATGTCCCAAGATCTCCAAAAAAGATTTATCTATCTACATATCTATTTTTGGGATTCTTTGGCCATCAAATGGAACTATTTGAAAAAGTAAAATTTAAAAGTCTCCTGCTTTTTAATATCAAAATAATGCTTTGCAATTAACATGAAAAATCCTTCGTTGTTGTAAACGTTGCAAACTTTATAGTTTAATATCCAATACAATAAATATAAAACTGTGGTTTAAGTTCTGAAAGTTCAAATAAACGAATTAATCAATTACACTTTAAATGCATAAAAACTTAACGTTTATACAAATAAATTAATGTTTTAACATTGTTTTTAGTTTAAAATACAATCAATTTAAAAAGTCGTTCATTTGAATGTTCAAAACTGTTCAGTCATATATAAAATGAAATGATCAACATTTCATTTTCATACATGTACGAGAATCACAAAGGGCATTCCTGCAATAATTTTTAGAGGGTGAAGTATGCAGATGAGCGGGTAAATCGGGGGGTGGTCGCCTCGCGAATATAGGGGCGTCATAAAATATGTTTTGCACAGACGATAAGAGACACATTGTCCCTGATCACTTGAATTCGTTTGCAGGCCTTCCGCGTTGTTCACCCTTTCCCTATATACAATAAACACGTCGGGATTTCCTAAACGCAATGTTCGTAAATATGCGCCTTGGCCATATTAATGCATGCGAACAAGATGGATTTGCATAGCTGCGAAATAATAGGGAGGCGTTGCAAATGTTGTAATGGCGCTTGTAATCTGCGATGTTGAGTTGTCGGAATCCAACACAACATTCTCACCAGGAGAGCCATGTATGATGTCCCAGAAGTTAGAACCGCAAACTTAAAATTTCACAAAAATGAAAGTTGTGCTAAATTGTGCTAGGTTTGTGCTCATTTGTGCTGCAAACGATTTTTTAAAAAATCCAAAATTACGGGCACAATTAATGAAAACATTTCTTTTTTGTAGAACCGCAAGTTATTATTAATTTAAAATCAAAGGTTGTGCTAAGTAGATTAAAGAACACTGCATTTTGTTCAGCAAAGAAAATTTCCGAAAACTTAACCATTTTCCAAAAAAAAAAACCAAACACAAAAAACTCAAAATTGTTAAATTTTGAAAAAGCAAAACTTGTGCTGAATTGTGCTCGGGAAATGCAATCACTTCTTCCTCTTGCAAAATTCCATATGACCAATAGATCTCAAATGAAAACTCAAAACCTGAAACTCAAAAAAACCTGCAAGTCTAAAAAACTATCAAATATTGAAAAAACAAAACTTGTGCTAAGTTGTGCTCGAAAAATGAAAACTATTTTCTCTCTTGCAAAATTTCGTAAGACCAACAGCTCTCAAATGAAAACTCAAAATCAAAATTCGAAAATCTCCAAATTGTTAAATTTTGAAAAACCAAACTTGTGCTGAATTGTGCTTGAGAAATGCAATCACTTTTTCCTCTTGAAAAATTCCATACGACTAATATATTTCAAATGAAAACTGAAAACATGAAACTCAAAAAAACCTGAGTCTAAAAAATTATCAAATATTGAAAAAAAAAACATGTGCTGCGTTGAGCCCCAGAAATGCAATCATTTCTCCCTCTTGCAAAATTCCGTACGATCAATATTTCTCGAACTAAAACTCAAAATCTTAATATTTGATAGTTTTTTAGACTTGCAGGTTTTGAGTTTTAATTTGAGGTCTATTGGTCGTATGGAATTTTTCAAGAGGAAGAAGTGATTGCATTTCTCGAGCACAATTCAGCACAAGTTTTGCTTTTTCAAAATTTAACAATTTTGAGTTTTTTGTGTTTGGTTTTTGAGTTTTTACATGAAAACTGTTGGTCGTACATAATTTCTTACAATGGAAAAGTGATTGCATTTCCCGAGCACAATTCAGCACAAGTTTACATTTTCCAAGATAAAGTTTTGTGTTGTTTTTGGTTTTTTTTTTTTTTTTTTTTTTGGAAAATGGTTAAGTTTTCGGAATTTTTCTTTGCTGCACAAAATTCAGTGTACTTTAATCTACTTAGCACAACCATTGATTTTAAGTTAATAATAACTTGCGATTCTACAAAAAAAAACGTTTTCATTATTTCTGCCCGTAATTTTGGATTTTTCAAAAAATCGTTTGCAGCACAAATGAGCACAAACCTAGCACAATTTAGCACAACTTTCATTTTTTTGAAATTTAAGTTTGCGGTTCTAACTTCCGGGACATCCAAGTATGTCTTTAAAATCAAAGAATCAGTCTCTTTATTCTAAATCTACAGTGACTCGACACAATGAATCGACAATTGTTGAAAATTGCGTGACTGAACAGGTTCCCCGATGGGTATCCCGTGGACATCCTTTATGCGTTACTTGCTTAACCCTCAAGATTCACCTCACCGACAATAATCGTATTCTCTAGAAGAGAACTTGTTTCACCCCTTTGGCGGCGTGCAGAAAATTTTACTGACTCGATTCGTAATCATTTACTCTGAGGCTCATCAACTTGCCATGACACGTCTCTAGATTTTCAAGTAACCAGGGAAAAACCCAAGAATATTGTACGTGTTAAAACATTAATTTATTTGCTAAAAATTCCAAGAAACCTTTGAAAATCTGTGAAATCGCTTAAAATTCGTGAAAATCTCTTAAAACTGTCAAAAACTTCTGAAGATTCTTTTAAATTCAATGATAACAATTAAAATCCTTTTTATATATCCTTTAAAATCCATTAAAAGTATTAGAAATATCTTCATATTCCATGAAATCCTTAAAAATTCGAGAAAAATTTTCAAACTTCCAAATAAATCTTCTGAAATCCACGTCAAAATTGAGGAAAATCTCTTAAAATTTAAAGATTTTTAAGGAAGTTTAAGAAATTCCTTAAAAATCTAAAAAGATGTTTACATATTTTAAGAGATTTTACAGTTTTTCGTGGAATTATAAAGAATTTTTAAAAACTTGTAAGATTTTAAAGAGATTTAAAGAGATAATAATATTCTCGTGGAATTTTAAAAGGTTTTAAAAAGGCTGGTATGAATTTTAAGAAATTTTGATTATTTTAAAGTAATTTTAAGGAATTTAAATTTTCTTCATGGAATCTTAAAGAACTTCACAAAATTTTTATGACTAGTAAGTGATTTTGTGTAACTGTAAGGGATTTCATGGATTTTTTAATATTGTATAGTGGAATTTTAAGATTATTCAAGATGTTTTTAGGAGTTTCAAAAGATTTCAGCAAATTTTAAGGGATTTTAATAGGTTTCCAATAATTTTAAGAAAAATTACATAAAATCCCTCTTACAATTTTTAGAAACATTTTAAAATACAAATTTTTAATTCGTTCAAACCCCTTGAAACTTCTTCAAACCGTTTTAAATTACTCAGAATTTCACAAAAACCTTAGAAATCGCTTGATTTCGTCGAAAATTTTTTAAAATTCTTTTAAAACTCTTAAAAATCTTAAAAATCCTCGTAATTTAAAAATATTCAGAATCCTTTAAAATTCTTTAAAATTTCACGAAGTATCCTGAAATCTCTTAAAATTCTACGAAAATGTTCAAAATTATAAATCCTAGAAATCTCTTGAAATTCCTTCACATTTAGAATCCCTTAAAATCATTAGAAATCTGATCAAATTCCATGAAATCCTTTAAAACTTCACAAAAGCTTTTAAAAATTAGAAAAATTTCTTGAAATACTTTTATATAAATTATTAGAAATCTCATAAAATTCCATCAAATCCATAAAAAATTCCACAACATCTTTTAAAAAGCGAAAAATTTCTTGAAAACCCTTAAAATTTGACGAAAATCTTCGAAATCTTTGTAAATTCTATAAAATCCTTTAAAAATCATAAACAGCTTTTGAAATTCCTCAATAAAATTCCCTATAAAGTTTTAAATTCCTTTTTTAAATCCCACAAAATACATATTTTAAAAGTCATAAAAGTACTTTGAAATCCGATCAAAGTAGTGAAAAATTCTAAAATTCTAAAAATTCCCAGAAACGTCTTGAAATTCTTTAAAATTGTTACGATAACATTTAAAATATCATTATCTCCCATGAAATCTTTAAAAATTCCCTAAAAATTCCTATTCTTTTCATTGTATTTCGAGTTTAGACTCGTGACAAAATGATTATTAATAAAACCAAATTCAAAATTTCCAATTCAATTCACGTGTGGACTTTACGATTCTGCAAATATCGATTGTCGAAAATTACTATCGATAGTTACAGGGTGAATCAGGAGTGCGAAATAGGCGTACGATATTTCGATTTCGACTCAATCATCTTTTTAAAATAGATGATATATTCTTCACCATTAATTTTGCAAAATGCGAGGCAAAATGTAATAACGTGAATTTAACTCGGAATTGGGAGTGTTCCATATCAAATCATGTTTCTGTATTAAAAGGTGAAAGGTATAATGCGTTGTAGAGGATATGTGGGAACGGGATTCACTTCAGTGATAACTCAACCGATTGCAATAAACACACACTTTAATTAATGTTGAACGAGATACAAGAAGCACGTGCTCGAAGAGCTTACAACAGCGAACTAAACATAAGATCCGGCAACAATGTACGTCTCAGCTTATAGACAACCTTACCATGCTAACCTGTACGCACGGGTGGTCATTATGCAGGGGTCAATTTCTACACTTCCCCTCAAACGTGCGTATGTATATTTTTAAGTGGGACCAATTCCCATTCTAGCGATGTGCTCCTGATGTTTTGGACCTCCAAGTCCCTTTGTTAAAACGTCGGCCATCATCTTCCCAG
>UCOH01011564.1:0-24908 GCA_900474275.1 Synergus japonicus | reverse complement strand
TAATATAAAGATCTCAAAAATGGAACAGTAAAAAAATATTTTAAGAAAGATAGGTCATTAAATATAGCTTATTACACTTCTTCATAAAGTATAAAAAAAAGCCAAAGTATGTAAGTCAAGCTGGAAAAGACTGTAATTTTATAAAACTATTGGTTCTGTACTTTTTAAATCTGGCGCTCTTTTGCATATAACCTCAAATCCACTTCACATATTTCAAATAAAAATTAAATTATCATTTCTTATTTTCAGAAGTGCCCCTTTAATATTTCAAATTTTTACATCTGATACAATCAATAAAAATTATTTATTACTCAATTCATAATGAAAATACGATTGCTACTTTAGTCGCTCAAGTTTGCCTACAATTTTACAATCACCCATATCTCGAATTACTCTTAAAAATATTTTTGCTACCACAAAAATCAAAAACCACCTTTCTGATTTCAAGCCTAATAATTTTTTATATTATATCTGAAATACATGTCACGTTTTTGATTTCTAAACATTTTCTTTTTTTTTACATAAAATACTTTTATCAATTTCTGATGTCGTTACAAAACTTTTGATAAGTATTATTTTTTAAATTTATAACTCAACTTTAGAAGAATAAAAATTGATAAAATCACCGCAAACTTTAAAATGATCAGTTAAAGCATATATTAATGAATATTCATTAATATATTATTAATATATAATTAATATAATATATTATTAATATATGAATATATATTAATGAATTTATCCGTTTATAAAACTAAAATTTGTAATTGTCTTATCTCTGCTGGGTTTGAAAGTATATTTTTTGTTAAACTAAATTAAATCTTTCAAATTCAGTAGGTACTTCTAAAGTTGAGTAGTAAATTTAAAAAATAATACTTATAAAAATTTTGTAACTTCATCAGAAATTGATGAAAGTATTTTATGTAAAAAAAAAGAAAAGGTTTAGAAATCCAAAACGTGACATGTATTTCAGATCTAGTATAAAAAATTATTGGGCTTGAAATCAGCAGAAAACGTCGGTGTAAAACCGAAACTCATGAGAGTGACCGAGATAGACAGATCTGTTTGCCTCTTTCACTTTCATGACTCTGCTTTACGCCGACGTTTTCTGCCAACATGGGACGGCACCTTTATTCGAGATATATATTCAGTTTTAATATGGTTTTAAAATCTATATGAAGATTTAAAAATTTTGATACTGCAATGGATACCTAGAATAAAAATAAAACTAATATTTTTAAGCATCGAAGAATACGAAAATCTTGTAAAACATAAAAGTCTCGTTTCCGGAACAACATTTTTTTTTGCCAAAAAATCAAAATCCCGAATGTATAAACACGTTTCATTGAATACCTCGGTTCACTCCAAGATGCAATCGTATAGTTTCTTCCATGGAACCAAACGGCCATGACGGCAAAAAATCGTTCATCTGTGTGCGTGAGGGACTACGTACCTGAGGTTCACGACTTCAGCCAGGTCTGGCCAGGTAATGCAGAAACTGGCTACATTTTGATTCATTTCTATGCTACTTTCGGACCTTGATACATATGTAATTTGGCCACCCAAGCGCCACTATACTAATAGTTGGGCCTCCTCTGGGCATGTTTATTCTCAGTTCATATTATAATGTGTGGTTTAAATTTTATAAGGATCGGTCGAATAGTTTTCATAAAATCCTTCGTACCGTTTTAAAAACGCTGTTTTGAGAAAAACGCGTTTAAAACAATAACGATGCAATAAAATAAATAAAAAACAATTTTTTATACGTATTTTAAGACATGTTTTATCATACCTAAAAATATTTATATCCATATCTTTCTTGAAATACTAAAAAAAAATGTTGAAACATAGCTCTTTTTTTTAGTAGAATAACCCCTTAAGGGGCTATGCTAGTTTCTCATTTTCAAAAAATCGATTTTTTTGCATTTTTCCATAGCTAATCATCCTAAAAATAAGTACCCCAAATTTTAAATCGATATCTCTAATATTTTTTAAATGGGAGCATTTTAAAGCGGCACTGTTCATTAGCGCTAAAATAATTGTGGACTAGAAAACAAACGTAAAACATTTTCAAACAAATTTTTAAATGAGTGAAAAACCTTCATACAACTATAAAAAAGGCTCTAGAGCAAAACAGGTCATCAAATCGCGCAACAGGAAGAGAAAATTTTCCGCAAATCAAATCTCCGTTAAAAATTTTAATTTCGTTTTTCTCAAAACTGCATTTTTAAAATCGAGCGACGGTGTAGCTCGAAAACTAATCATCAGATCAACTTCAAATTTTTACACAGTCTGTATTATATGTTTCTACAGAGGATGGACCTGCAACTTTTTGTTAAAAGAAGCGTTTTTTTAAGCAAAAATTGAAATTTTTTTCAAAACTACGCCATTTTTATAAGTTTTAATATTTTCAAAAACTGGAGGTCCATCCTCTAGAGAAACTCATGTAGTTTACTAAAAAATTTTTTTTTTTTTTCAAGCAACCTGGTATGGCCGACACCGTCACCCGTATTTCAACTTTTTTTAAAGGACCTTTGCAGTTCGCCTTATATCTTCGCTTCCAATAAATATTTTTTGACGAAAATTTCATGATAAATACGTGAAGACATGTACAATATATTGCTAAAATTTTAGAAAGATTACACGTCTAGTTCTTTTTTTTAATCTTCAAAAATTGCTGTTTTATTCGTTCGAGAAACTAGTATAGCCCCTTAACTAATTTACTTAAGGTTCTATCGACTTATTCAAAAATTTCTTGTATCAATCCTGCAGGGCGTTAAAAAAGGAACATTTATACCTCTTGACTTTTTATTGTATTGTGCGTTGTTTGACTGCAAATTTAAATTTTCGTTCATTTTTTTGGATTTTGAAAATGTAATATAGGTCTGAAAATTTTTTTTGATCGAAAAATGTCATAAGGATAAATTGTTTGAATTTTTGTTTACTATGAATATCGGTTCATAGAATTTTTAAATTAAATAAAAAACTGGATTAAAAAATTTTCAAAATGCTCCAACTTTTTGAATTTTTATCCAAAATGGCTAACTAAAGAACTTGACCTTCATTTTATGACGCTAAACGAGTATAATAAAGGCATTTATAATTCGGTATTTTTATTTTTTATCTATTTATGTATTCGGTATTTTTTGGTTATTCCCTGGATCCATTTTGTGTTACAAATTTAAACGAATATTCGAAATATTTGTAAATTATTATTTTAAGCATTTTAAGAAGGAAGAATAATATTTTGAACAAGATATAAAAGCACAGTTTGTAATATATGTACGTTGTCAATACTACGTACCAATTTTTGGTAATTTAATTAAACTCTTTGGTTATTGTCCTAATAATATTTTCACTATATTTTTGAAGAAAATTAGATTATTAAAAATGTGGAATTCAAAAACTATTCGACTTGGCGCCATCAAACTAGAGCGCCTCTTCAGGCGAGTGACCGCTACGCTGGAATAATAACTATATATATATGTTGAAAACACTAACTCGACTGGTAGAGCCACCTACAGGTAGGTGGCGAGTTTAATCTCTTGCCGCATCTAGGAATTAATATCTTAGACGTTATTTATGTCAAAGATATTAGATGCGGTGCTGGTCTAGCAGACGTTAAATCCGGTGACAAATGCGGTGCTGACCACGGAGGAATAGTAAGGAGATCGAACTCGCTATTCAGAAATGTCAACAGAAACTGCACTTTAAGTACCAGCCTTCTTGTAAGGCACGGAGGCAGATTGTTCGCACATGCACGGTACAAATGTACCCGTCTTTTTTTCTCTCGTGAATTTGCGCGAGTGAGTGGTCTGAGCTCTTCGAACTCTGCGTGTTGCTTTTAAAAGTAAGGTTATATGTATATGTCAAGTCAAAAAGTTCGCGAGTACAATAAAAAATATGTTGTTGTCGACTAGTGAATAAATAAATAGAAGCTTGATAACCATGACGTGCTGTGTTCCCAACTGCAATACATCGTATAAGAACAAAAATTCTACTGTGATCACTACTTATGCCAGATTTTAGTAGAACATGTCCCAATTCAGATAACTGACTTCGATTTTCCTAAAAATAAAGAGCAGCGTAAATTTTCTGTAATTCACTACAAAAGGCAACTTGTCAATGGGGAAAACATTTGTCGTCAATGGCTTCAGTATTCAGTTTCAGAAGATGCGGTATTTTGATTTTGTTGTGAGTTGTTTTCTGCAACTAAAGGATGAGCTTTATCGAGTAAGGGTTCAAATAATTGGAAAAATATATCTACAATATTAGCAAATCATGAAAAAAGCCATGATCACGTTACAAGTTTCCAAACCTGGAAAGAATTTGAATTGAGGTTGGAAAAAAATAAGTGCACTGATGAAGAAAATTTGCATTTAATAAGGGAGGAAGAAAAGTATTAGAAACAAGTTTTAGAAAGGCTGTTTACTTTGATACGAGTTCTTGAATCACAAAATTTAGCTCTTCGAAGAACAGAAGAAACATTATTCACTGAGAATAATGGCAATTTTTTGAAATTCGTAGAATATTTGAGTTTGTTCGATCCTGTTATGAATGAACATCTTAAAAGAGATCGCGACAAAGAAACTCATGTACAATACTTAGGGAAAAACATGCAAAATGAAATGATAAGTTTGCTTCATTTGGCTGTACAGAAGAAAATCCTTGCTTCGGTTCACTTCGCTAAATATTATTCAATTATTTTAGATTGCACACCGGATATAAGTCATGTTGTGCAAATGACTGATTGTTCGATTTGTTGATACATCAAACAAATGTAAAGTTAGAGAACATTTTTTAGGTTTTTTGCCACTCACCAAAACGACAGGAGCCAGTATGACTGAGGATGTTCTCAGCAAATTGAAAAATTTGGAACTTCCCGTAGAGAATTTACGTGGACAAGATTATGACAATGGAAGCAACATGAAAGGAACACATAATGGTATTCAACGTAAAATTTTGGATATTAATCCACGGGCTTTTTTTGTTCCTTGCAGGAATCACTCTCTGAATCTGGTGGTCAATGACGGAGCTAAATGTTGTTTATAGGCTGTGAATTTTTTCAGTTCTGTCCAAAGCATTTATGTGTTTTTTCTGCTTTGACCCAACGTTGGGCTGTTTTATCACGTCATGTGACCAATTTTACTTTGAAACCACTGAGTGATACAAGATGGGAAAGTAGAATTGATGCTTTAAAACCACTTCGATTTCAAATAAGTAATGTACATGATGTTCTTATGGACATATGTAGTCGACAATTATACTCTGACGGGGGCATCTGGTAATTTGATACGTGTAGAAGCTCGTGGATTAGTCCAAAAAATCACAAATTTCGAATTTTTCGTATCTCTTGTAATATGGTACAAAATTCTTTTCAAAATAAATATTACGAACAAATTACTTCAATCCAAAGACTTCTATCTGCACACTGCTTCAAAACAAATGCAAATTACCAGATCATTTCTTGTAGATTGCAGGTTTGATTCGGGTTTTAATGAAATGTTGAAAGAAGCTAAAGAACTTGCTAAAGAACTCGAAATTTCCACCCAATTTCAATTAATGCGTAATCCAACTCGATTAAGAAAGAAAAAAAACAATTTTCACATGAAGCAAACGATGAGCCCATTTTAGATGGTAGAGAAAAGTTTAAAGTAAATTTTTTTCCCTATTCTTGACACGCCAATCAATTCCGTTAAAGAAAGATTTTATCAATTGAACGAAGTAAATTCAGCATTCAGTTTTCTTTACAATGTAAACAATTTGGTAAATGACACACGTGAGAAAATTTTTGAAAGTTGCTTCAAGTTGTGGCGAGAAAAGTGTTTTTGAATTCAAAACCATTGGATGTATTGAATTACATATATGATTAAAATCTTCCAGAAGTCTTGCCAAATGTAGCTGTTGCTCCCAGAATTTTCTTGACTCTTCCCGTTTCAGTAGCCACTGCTGAGCAAAGTTTTTCCAAATTGAAACTTATAAAAACCTATTTACGATCGACTATGTCAGAAGACCGTCTTGTTGGACTGACTACTCTGTCAATAGAACATGAAATTGCTCGGTCTATTGAAATGAATGAAATTATTTAATCTTTTTCCAAGCAAAAAGCGCGAAAAATCGGGGTAGTCTTGTGATTCGGCACATTCTAACTTTCGATTATATAAGAAAAATCTTACCAAAAAAAAACTTGTGATTATTTAATTAAGAAAAATTGTAACAAGTATTTTCAATGCTATTTTATTACGACGAAAGAATATGTAATTGATTATATATTTTTTAATGTACAATGACTTTATTGTTAATTCAAATAAAGGATCTTGATTTTTATTTATTTGATCGCGAAAATAATACTCATGGTTGCTTAGAGATAGATTAATTTATTATCGCATATTAGAGGGGCGCAAATATTTATTTTGCCTAGGGCGCCAAGTTACCTTAAGTCGGCCCTGCATCAATTTTTAGTGCTTTGAAAATGCTCCAACAACATTAAAACCGTTTATTTTTTGCGGTCTTAAAATCTAAAGTAAAAAATGACATTTTGTCCGTTGCTTAAAATTGATGAAATCTTGTAACCTAAATATTTTTGTTACAGAAAAAATATTGAGTCATACATTTTTACGCAATGTTGACAGACAATCAATTCCAACTTACAAAAGCGTTGAAGAAAAAATGCTATCGCACTCATCATTTCTCATTGGACAACGAATTATTGAATCTAATACAAATTTGAAGAACGTCTCAGGTTATCAAATTTTAAGATACTCAACGGAACTGGTACCTTCGGCCATAGCATTATTGACTGCAGAAGAAATAAATCCTTTTTGGACAATCTTGTTTTATGTTTCATTGACACTTTTTGGAATAACTCAGCAGGTATAAAAATTTTACTCGAAAATGTAAAAAAAAATTAGAAAAAGTAGATGCTCATGCCAACAAAAAAAGGTTTCGTAACTATTTATTAATGTATACAATATTAATTAATTTTTTTTTCGTTTGGACCTGTTAGCTGAACATTTATCGGAGCTTTTACTTGTCAAGAGCCATTCAAAAATCGAGGCGCTGGCCAAGAGAAAATCTCATGGTATACCAGGTGTATAAGCTTAAATCCGCTGTTTGCTCAGAGATAGCGGTAGTGAACATATTTAGCTACAATAGAAACGTCATGATTTTTTTGTGTGAGTTCGACACCTGTCTACATAAATCAGTGCACATGATCAGTTTTTTTATACAACAACATAAATTTTTCCTTAAGTAATCATGTCTTGTTGTGTGCCAGAAAAGGAGCATTTGCGGGAAGCTCTATTTTTTTGCTTCAATTTGAAGAAATCGGTTGTCGAATCACAGTGCTTTATCGGAAACAGCTTGCAGAGACTGGTTTTGTCGGTTCAAAGAGGGTCATTTTAACTTGAGTGATAAGAAGCGTGAAAATCGGCCCAAAAAAGTTGAGGACCATGAATTAAAGGCTCTTTTGGATGAGGACGATACACAAACACAAAAAATGCTTGCCGAACAATTAGGTGTTACTCAACCGGCCATTTCCATGCGTTTACATGCCATGGGAAAGATCCAAAAAATGGGAAAATGGGTACCTCATGAACTGAACGATAGGCAGATGGAGCGACGCCAAAACACATGTGAAATCTTGCTTGCTAGACACAAAAGAAAGTCGTTTCTGCATCATGTGGTGACTGGAGACGAAAAGTGGATTTATTTTGAGAATCCGAAACGAAGAAAATCGTGGATCGATCCCGGACAACCATCAACTTCTTTCTCAAGACCTAATCACTTTGGACGCAAGACGATGCTGTGTGTGTGGTGGGATCAGCAGGGTGTCGTCTACTATGAGCTATTAAAACCTGGTGAAACTGTCGATGCTCACCGCTACCACCAACAACTAATCAAATTGCGCCGTCCTTTGCGTGAAAAAAGGCCGGATTATGAAGAAAGACATGAGAAGCTGATTTTTCTTCACGACAAGGCCCCATCGCACACGTCAAAAATGGTCCAAAACTAATATGAAAACACTCAACTGGGAGGTGCTACCTCATCCCGCTTATTCACCAGACCTGACCCCTTCTGATTACCACCTGTTTTCGTCGATGTGTCACGCGCTCGCTGAACAACACTTCGATTCGTACGAAGACGTCGGAAAATGGCTTGACGAGTGGTTTGCATCAAAAGATAAAGACTTTTTTTGGCGTGGTATACACAAATTGCCCGAGAATTGGGGAAAATGTATGGCAAGCGAGGGAAAATACTTTGAATAAAGTTTATTTTATTTTCTGCAAAAACACAGACTTTCTTTTGCCTAAAAAACAGTGGATTAAAGCTTATACACCTGGTATTATAATCGTTGAATTATCACTAAATGAAGGGATGGAAAAAGGAAACTGCCGTGAAGGAGCAGAAATGAATTACCACAATTGTATCCACAGTCACAACCACTAATGTCTATCAATAATTGAGAAACAGTTTAAAACAAATACTATACCGTCATACGATTACAAATACCGGCCCGTAAAAAAATTAAAGTTATGTGTTAAAGAACACAAGACAGAAGTGAAACTTCGGGTGCTGTTCGCGAATGAAAATAAAGTAAGTGAAAGATTAAAAATAATAAAAATACGGCACATAAAAAAAAGTAATTGAAAGATTAAAAATCAATACAAATGAACCACATAAAAAACAATGAATAACCAGAGAGAGTTTAAAAATTTTCCTATTAAGGGCGATGGAATCTGAAAGTAAAAACTGTCAACAAACTGTCAAAATCTGTAGAAAGACACAAGTCTATTACCAGGATTTTCAAATACCCTCTCAAAGACAAAAGAGGGAAAATTTCTATGTTTTTGATAGCAACAAATAAAGAGAAGAAATGAATCGAGGGGGCTTGATGATCAGTTCTTCGAAAACTCACTTTTATAGTCCCAAAATAGCGTGTTTTATTTCCTGGCAAAAACGGCGTATATTTTGACTTCCATGTTGGAAGAAACCCAGATAACAAAATGTGTGCACGATGCGTGCATGCACCTGAGCAAACAGATGCGCGCTCAATTTATGGACATATTGCTAGTACGACGTGCTGATCGCACGCAGTGATTATTTAATATAATTATTTTTAAATTAATTATGAACAATAAAATTAACATAAAAATTTGCTTTAAAAACAAAATTTTTATTTTGTAATTACAAACAGCCTTTTGAATACTGTCAAAATAGTACGACGAACGGACAAAAAATTTGAACTATAGGAGTTTCTGCCCGAGGCTACGAAACCCTAAAAAATATTAAAGTTATAATATAATGAGAGACCAAAATAATACGAAAAGGACAAGCTAAAAAACATCGATGCATCCTCGAATAATAGGTAGAGCCTGAGCGCTGTTCCTCTTCATTTTCACCAGTACAAAGTAAAACTTCATATTTATAAATAAGTAAAGTTTTTTTAACGCGTATAAATATATATCAGATAAAAGTATGAACATTGTGATAACATTATAAAATTAATTTAGTTAAATTCCTCTTCCCTGTCCGAACTATTACTTTCGTACTCCTCGTCCTCACGATCAGCATCATAACCATCAGACATCATTTCTTCTAATTCAGAGATTCTCTTCTGTATACTTTCTTCTGTCTCTGCACCTTCCTCCGTTTCGTCAATTATTTTCTACAGAGATTTCCTTCGTGTGTTGCGAAATCTCTGCTTGGTAGTTCTTAAAACTTGCAGCATCTCCGATTTGAAAACACTTTTGTTTGTAGGACCTTCGAAGATCTTAATATTTATTGCTGCTTCTAATAGAAAAATTAATACATTTTGTAGTCGAGTAATTCGTACACTAATATAATATATAATATAAATAGTAATTACAAAGAACTTACGATATAAAAAATTTAAGACTCTAGTGTCCCCAAGTTGTTCAGTGTTTTTTCCCTTATGCCAAGTAAACTTAAACATCAATTCATCAGTCATTGTTTCTTTTAATCCACAGTTCAGAAATTCTCTTAACTTGGTGCCACCCAAGAGAAACAAATGGTTATACTGAAATATTTTTTATGTATAATAATTGCGACAGCCTAGAAAATATTTTAGATACTTACTACTTTTTGACGTAATTCCTTATTTTTAGGAGAGTCCAATTCATTAAATTGCTCGACATTGGTAATTGGAAAACCTTTCAACGGTTCATATAAAGATTTATGCAATTTTTCCTCGCCTGTACCCACTATTTGAAAAAATTTAATTATTTTATCATTTTGATTAATCAAATTTTCATTCTGATTTTCAATTTTCCTACACACATAAAAAGAGATAAGAACACATGGATTAAATTTTAATAATAAAGATTTTAACAAGTGTATTCAATTGAAAAAATTGTTTTACAATCAGTTTTAGTTGGTAAGATTTAAAAAAAAATATACATATATTTATCTGACTTACGTTAATCTTTGCTCGACGAATCTTCTGAAGCTCATGTCAGACACTTGATCGATTTGATTATCAGAATTACTGGTCTTTGGATGAGGTGACTTCTTCTGTGGTGTTACAACAGGTGTAGGAGAAATATTTTCTCTGTTCTTAGAACTGTTGTCAATCATTGTCATATCCACATGGACAGTTTCAGAAGGCCCATTATTCCATTCAATAGCATTTTTTTCTCGAAGATTCGCTAAAACTGATGCTGCTTTTACCGACGGTGGTACGGATTTAACAACCTTAGTTCTAACATTGCTTTTAACCTCAGATACAACATTAACAAAATGTACATCTTTCAGTGTAAACCTAAAATAAAATTATCGTAAATTTTACATTTGTCTTCAAAAAAATGTATATCAACAAAAGTTATATATCCGTATTGTCTGACTCACTTTTGTCTTCAGATTGCTTAGTTTCTTTGCTTCTTTTTTTTTGTCTATCCCTCTCGCGACATCCTTCAATCGATCAATTTCAGCCTTGAGATTTTTTGAAGTTAAACTTTTTTTCTGAGAAGGCTGTTCATCTGAAGATGTGGTCTGTAGGTATTTTGGAGTAGGATATGTAGGATCTCAATAAATCAATCATAATTGTATATATTGCATAATTATGATTTATACAATATTTAGATAATTCGTTAAATGAAGATATTAGAATGACAACTTGATGTTAAAGACCATTTGAAATTGTCCTCCCCAAGAAATAGTTATAATAACCTATAATTGAGGGGCCAACTTAAAAAGGTCTTTACAGATTTCCCATTTTCATATCTTCAAATAAATATTTACATTTCTTGTTTCACACAGATATAATGCATTTTTAAGAAAATAGTTTAATAACATTAATTTTATTATTTCAATTTGGTCCAAAATATTTTGTTAAAATAAACTATCCTTGAAGAGATCTGGAGAGAACAAACATACTTTTGTGTTTGAATAACGTTGCATCTAAAATTGAAAAGTTCATACATTATAAAACATCTTAAATTCTTGTTTATTATTTGGACACATAATTCTAAAAAAAGAAAATCTTTAATATTTCATGAAAGGTTATATAATTTACTTACATATTATTTTATTATGTGCTGATTATTAAATGAGTAGTTTTTCGCTTCGAAATCTAATTTAGAGGCGATCCAAATGGTGTCAGCAGAGTAACACAAATCCATTGATTTTCAAGTACGCGTTCTTTTTCTTCTTCTACTCCACTCCATTCTGGCATCCTGTCACTTTTGCTTCTCACCTCATTCAAATGAACTGCTTGGAGTTATTCTGACAAATTCTTACACTGGTACACTCCAACAATATCCGATGAAACCAAAATTGTATATTTCAACTGTTCTTTGAAATTCTTGAACAGTGAATAGAATATCTTCTTCTATTTGAATAATATTCTTCACGATGCAAATCCTTGAGTCTTGTAGAACGCAGCAACTATCGCGTAAAGAAGGTGCTAATGCAGATTTACCAACTTTTACTTTGTGAAACTGGCGACAAAGGTTTGGAAGAATATATTCAGGAAGAGGTCCCTCAGCAAAGGTGCGGTTTCCTTATTAATTTACTAAATTCTGGCATGTTGTTTTCATAACAAAATGCACTAAACGACTCTAAAGTACCCAAAATCCGTGCATCATCCACTACATGTAATAGTCCATGAACATTATACGAAAGGAACTGTTCTCCATACAGTTGACCACATGTGAATACGTATGTTTCTAGAGCCAGTTGACAAAAATCATACATCTCTGGTGTAGTTTCTTCAGATGATAGAAAACGCATGACACAATGGAGTATCATAAGATGATCATAGTAATCATCAAGAATATGAATTGTCTAAATTCCGAAGCTTTGAAATTATGAAACATTGTAATTTTATTTGGACGGCGACTAAATTCCGAAGGACAGTACATTTTTAGTAGTGCCATTCTGGCATCAAGAATATCGAGTTTCCTACCATGTAGTCTTTGAAACCCAAACTTTCCTTCCACATGTGCCGATAATACTTTTTTAGCACTTCCTATCCAAATTAAATGCATTGCTTCAAACGGAACTTTTGTTCCGCTGTTGTTTGCCTTTCCAACATCGGTACTAAAATCTATTTCTATACTTTGTGGAAACTGATTCTGAGGTGAACTTTCCGCTTCTTCATAAGTGTTTCTTTAAAACCAATATGAAGGTATTCTCCACCTGCAATCTGTTGGACGAATCTACTAGCAACAACAGTGGGAGTTTGTAGTAAGGTTCGCGTGTCCTTTGGTAGGGAAATCAAATTAAAAGGAAACTCTCTCAATGCTTTTAATATCATTTTGCCTTGCTTATGTTTAATGCTGACTGCTAGAAAGACATTTTTTAATGCACGTTTTCTCAAAGAAACCATATTCTCAAAATCGTTATCACCTGCTATATCGTCTTCTGAACTGTCTGATCTATCTCCATCGTCACTTACTTCTTCAGTGTTGTTTATTGAAATGTCGTTCAAAAATTCTTCATTACTGTCTTCTTCATTGGAACTTTCACTTTCTGGGTCACTATCCGAAGCATCTTCCTCATAAGAGTGTTAAGATTTGTTGTCAGAGGCTTGTACTACGTTTTCTAACAGTAGTTCAGGAATTTGTAATGGTTCGTTATCAGGTTCTAGATCTCCTAAGCTTGAATCAGAGTCATTGAGATTTCGTAGCATATCATTGTTAGAAGCGACACGTCTCATATCATGAACAGCAAGCAAGCGCATTCGTTTTTGACTTCTACTGAGGTCATGAAACTTTTTATTTTTTTTATCCATTTTTCAGATAAGAGTGCCTGAGATGCTTATGAAAACAAGGAGAAAAACAATTATGAATATTTGACATGCCAATCACTGAAATAATGAAAGTAGCTCTTGTTAAGGTAAATGTCCCAATTTGCATCTATATCATACAATTATTCACTCAAAAAAAATGTTTATTTGAATTAGTGATTGAATGAAGCAAATTATTGTTTTTAATACAGCAAAACAAAAGCTTTTAAAAATAAAATAATAATTTAATTCGTTTCTTTCATCAGTAAGGAATTAAATTAAATTGAAATTGATAAAAATTTGATTTTCTGCTTTTCAATCAGATGTATTTCTTACATGGATGCAAATTGGAACATTTACCTTATTTCATTAATTATTTTTTTTGTACGATGTAAAATTTTATTTATATTGACGGTTTACTGATGAAATTTACAGATTATCAGATTAGTGAAACAGAAATATGTAGGTGTTTCTTGACTAATTAATTACGCCTCTCAACTAGTAGTTCAAGATAATTTGTATTTCGTGAAGTTCATCAACATGTGTTGTAGTATATTTTTCGAAATCTTAATAATGTAAAAAATGGAATTCTTCTCTCAAATTCGAGTGGTAGTATATAAAACTTTAATCTAGAAAAATTCTAAACATAAAAATATTCAATAAAAGGAAGACTTTATAGGGAGAGAATAGGGTTGATAAAAAAAGGGAGTGCTCTTTAATCTTTCGTGTAACTAAATGTGAAGTTTAAAGTGACTTATAATGGTTTTTATAACATTAAGTTATCTTGAGATTAATGAGATTTAAATTTTATTTCAAATATACGGTAAATATATATAAATAATGTCTATATAAATAATATACTGCGTTAATATTTTGAATAGTGAACTAAGTATATATTACTAAGTATATCTTAGATACTGAAATAGGTGACTAAATATCTAAGATATTCAACCTAAATAACGAAATAATCAGGCTGGATATTTATATGTTTATAGGATGAATATCTAGACTTTTAGAATGAATATATTTATAATTCAATTTTTTTACTATATACATTCTAGATATTTAGTTTGGATATCCAATTGTCTCCGTGTAGTCTCTACCGTTTACTCGAAAATAATTTTATGAGGAAATAAATAAATAAACAAATAATAAAATAATATAAATAATATATAATAAATAATAAAATAATATAAATAATACAAAATAAATAAAGAAATAATTTTATGAGGAAATAAATCGAATTATGATAAAGTTCTGTTTGAATTTTCAATTTTGAATTTTCATATTTTCAAATTTCAAAATTTTCAATTGGTATGAATGCTGATGTATGCAAACCAACCCCGTGCATCGCCCCCACTTTTCTGTTCTCTTACGTTCCGGAGGGGAAATGCCAATTGAACTAATCCAACAGATGGCGCTCTGATCAGGTAGGCTGGTTTTTGAATTTGAAATGCATGGTAAACATGATAAAAATTTAAGAATTTCGCAAGAATTGAGTAAAATCTTTATTGAAAAGTGTTTTTTTAAAGTTATATAAGTGCTGAGAGAATGGGAGTTAAATGCGTAGCTCCTAGTTGTATGTCAGGTTATGACAGCGTAACAAATCAAAGTGAAAACAAATGTCATTTTTTTCTCGTACCGAAAAATCCTGATTTAATTAAACTGTAGCAAAAAGCCATATTACGGGATGACATAGTTTTAAAATATCGGGATCCAGTGTGAAATATATAAATATAATGTTATATAAATATATAAATTATATAAATATATATAAATATAATGTTTAAACCAAAAAATAAATCTTGCTTTTCATTAATCAGTCGTTTATCATTGGTTTTTACAAAATTATTCCTTGAAAAAAATTAATATTTTAAATAAAATTTACTATTATTTATATTTTAATTGTTATTATAGTCACATTAAACAAAAGAAACATATTCTCTTTGTAAGTTTGATTAGTCATTAAAAATGTTTCTTTATAGATATTTTTGTCTAAATGGTCATGAATATTTGTTATATAATTATTAAAATATTGTTAAAAACTCAAACAATATATATTTATAATTAATAATCTTAACAAAATAATTAATAAGAATATAAAATTCAAACTATATATGTTTCAAAAGCATGCATCTTAAAATTAAATTTTATTATTATTAAAGTGCATGTTTCCATGGTTTTATGAGAGTTATTAGACAAAGATGGTTTTATTTTTACATTATTTATTTTTCTTCATGTTTGTTTGTAAATAGTATTATGTTTTTAATTGTTTTTCTGATTTTTCTAATGCATTTCTATGCAAACACCAGCCTACCTGATCAGAGCGCCATCTGTTGGCGCACGGCCGATGTACGGGGATGATATAAACATAACCTTAAAAGAAATTCGAAATCTTAAACTTTTTTCTTATTTTTTAGATGTTCGAATGTCTTGAGAAGTTCGAATATTTTGAGAATTTCGCTTTTATCAATAAAAAAAACTGATTTGATGAGAAATTCAATGACATATTGAAAGAATTAATTTTAAAGGAACGATAATTAAGATTTGCACGGCACAACAATAAACAAACTATAATAAACGAATTAGGTTTCCAATTTATTCTATTTAAGTGTCTAATAATTGTCATATTTTCATATATATTATGCAGCCAATCAAATGAAAAGGTTGATGGCACTTATATATAGCTCAAAAAGCTGAAATTGTTAATGAAAATTTAAATTTCCGAAATTTCCAGTGTTGCGATGAAAAAAGATACCGTTCACTTAAGAGAAATCGTAGAACGTGTCTTTAAATCGAGTTTTTCTAATATTAGTCTGTTAAGTACTAGAGTCGAGTAAAAATGCTCAAATTTATTGCATGTAAAAGAGTGAGGTTAATAAAATTGAAAACTTATATATACTTACAGTTCGTCGTTTTATTAGTAAATTTTTCACACTCCACTTCTATAAAACAGTAGAAATACAATTATTCGCATAAAGCGCAATCACCAAAAAAGTAAAACAATAATAAACTGTATCAAATCAGCTAGCAAAACACGATCGTGTTTTGACGCCCAACAATTATACTTGTAAAATTTCATGAAAGTTTCAAATTCCCGTGAAACAGTGGAATGTTTCAAAGATGGCGGCGGGAAAATTCAAACTAATTCACACAATGTATTTCTCGCGGTATTTTGAAGTATATTTTATAGATAAACAATTTTCAGCACTTTGCTTCAAAAAGTTTTCACAAATATTAGTTTTTTTTTAAATTTTACAAAATTTTGAAGTACAGTTTTTTTTTTCATTTATTCTTCAGGAGTTGCAAATTAATTATTTAATTAATAATAATTAATTATCAATTAATTCTGATTAATTCGGATTAAAGCTTCCGATTGATTTTGAATGGGCTTTGGGTTAATTTGGACTGAAAACTTCCTTCGAATTAGATCGGAATGAAACTGTTTGGTCCGAATAATAATTTCGCAATTATTCGGATTGATGTGAAATTAATTTCAATCCGAATTTCAATCAATGCTCATAAGGCTGCTAACTCGGTGACTGCACGCCGTGCGTCGCACGATCTCGACATTGTATGCTTATACGCAAGATGGCATACTGTAGCACATTGCGCCCGCTCATACGTGGCTCTCACATTGTGCGACGCATATGAATCGCACTCTGCATGCACCGCGTGCTTCGCACGCCGTGCGGGTAACGTGCCTAGGACGATTGTTATCTGGGAACTAAATATTGATTCCTGCTAGAGATATTCTGCAATTGACTATAATCTGTCACGCGATTTAAAATCTAATTAAATTGACCAATGGGAGAATTCCCTAGCAGGAAGCTATCACGTGCTGCGCGCGCAGGGTGCCACTGTCGCCGCTGTCAATATTTAGTTTCTTCCATCATGACAGTCAAAATGTCCGCCGTTTCTGACAAGAAATAATTACACGCTATTTTGGGACTATAAAAGTGAGTTTTCGAAGAACTGATCATCAAGCCCCCTCGATACATTTCTTCTCTCTATTTGTTTTTCTATCAAAAACCTCTAAATTTTCCCTCTTTTGCCTTTGGCTCGAAAATTTCAAGTCCACCTGAAAAGTTGACAGAATTAGACAGACGCGCAACAAGTGTCTCAAAACAGTGGGCGTCAGGAGCCACCCTACACATTAAAAATCAATAAAAAAAAATAAAAAGAACAGATTAAAACCCCTCAAAAAGTGCGTTTATTGTGGAATTGTATTATCCTTTTAATAATTTCGACGTACATGCATATTGCAAGTAGGTATACTCGAATTACTGTCTGGGTGTCTTAACCCCGTTATCGTTGCGCCCCTGGGTTCTGAGTTTTTCTACATGAGAAATTTTCAAATTCCATCAGCCTTAAAAGAGTTGAAAAATCGCCAATATTTCAACTCATTTCTTTCTAGTTCAATCAACTCCTTCTTACCGGAAACATGGACCCCTTCAATATCTTATACTCTGTCAACAGGTCCAAACATAGAGTTCATAACTTTTCTTTCCCAAAAGAAAGTTATGAATGCCTGATCTCCTTTGTGAATATTATAGGTTATTTTCCTCAGTTCTCTCCTGAATGACGTTCACTGAAGGTCTTTGTACTTTACACATTTTAAAACTTTTCAAAAGGTGACTAAGAATAGAATAGTAAATTTCGATGAAAAGAATAAAGAATTTTTAAGGAAAAAATGTCGGGGTCCATATAATACCACCACATGAGGGACCATACAGTCTTCTCCTGTAAATTATAATATTATCCGGGCTTAAAATTCCGGACTCTGCAAATTGTCCGAAACTATCCGAAATCAAGGCGGTTTTTGTCACCCGGATTTCATCCGATTCAGTCCGGAACTTGTCCGGTCCACGGTTTCGAAGTTAGAATCGGAATTTAATCCGATTTGATCCAACATTAGCCAAGTTCGACGTACACTTTCTGTCTGTATTATATACGAAAAAATCGGAAATTTGTCAGGTCCGACGTTTTTCTCATCCGAAAAATTTCTGGAAAATTATCAGAAATCAAGGCGGTTTTTGTCATTCGGATTTTATTCCCTATAGTCTGGAATTTGTCCGGTCCACGAGTTCAAAATTATAACCCGGATTTCATCCAGTCTTGTCCGACATTATCACGTTCCGACGTAGACTTTCCATCCGGATTTTATCCGAACACATCGGAAATCTATAGGATTCAATGTGTTTTTGCCAATCCAGAAATTATCTGGAATTACCCGAAATCAAGATGGTTTTTGTCATCCGAATTTGAACCGGTGCCATCCGAAATATTTTCAATCTAATTTTGGATCTCGGTTTCCGTTTCCGATACGATTCGGATATAGAAGGACTAAATTTCGGATTCCATTTTTTACTACGGGTATAATTCGAAGGAAAACGGACGAATTTCGGATTTCACTTTAGAAAAAATAATTTGCTGTTCTGAAATTCGGACAGCTTTCGGATATATTCGAATTTATTTCGGACCTGAAATATTTGTACGGATGGAAATCAGATGAAACAGGACAAGTTTCATACACGTTCCAGATAAATTTCAGACAAGTGCAGATATATTTGTCCGAAACTTATCCAAAATTTATCGGAAATTTTAAGCAGGGATGTATAATAATAATATAATAAGTTTATTTATCCAGTAAATGAAGAAATCGAATTTTGAGGATAGAACTTTGATTGATTTAACACATTACCTGCTAAAAATATGCAAGCAGATTTACTTTTTTAAAATATTTTTTAAAATTATTTTTCAGTTGGCAATTTGGCACTGCATTACAACTGGAATTATATCTATAAAGACAAAACGAAGTAAAAATTGGGAAACAAGAATTACGTTAAGCAGTTGTATCTGTGCTTATATTCTAGGTCTTCCAATGGCAACGGAGGTAAGTACTACTCCATCACATTGACTCTATAATAACTGGATAGCGCATGGAACACAATTTTTGTGAATAATAGAACGCCATTTTGATTAGACTTTGCCTACGTTCGTGAAACTTCGTGGCTTGTTTCGGCAACATTTCGTAATTTAAATTTTAGCGCGAAGAAGCGACACAGTATAATATATATAGGAAGGACATCAATCGAAATGACATAAATGGGAACAGCAGTGCAAACTGTATTTAATTACATTTAAGATTAATCTATACAGGGGTTTTCGCGAGCTCTGTTTTTCCTTGAAATTTCCTTGAAACTACAAATAATACAGCAAAAACTAACGGAGTTTATATACAGTGAGAGACTTTTTGTTCGAATAAATGATAAACTAGCTGTAAAGTTGTATCAACTTTTGTGCTCATTCAATGAGCACTGCTTCGTGGCAGCAAATATGATTTGCTTCATCATAGAGGAAGCATTAAGAAATTAATATATTTTTTTATAACGATTATTTATTTTAAATAATAATTTTTAATATTATAAAAAATTCCTCCTCTTCCGCTCTTTCTAATTTTTCCCCCTCTCCCAGTTTTTCAACCTCCCCCTCTACTTCTCCAATTCCACCATTCTCCTATTCCATTTCTAATTGCTTCTTCCTAAAATTAACCACATAAATTTCTTATTTTTTTATGAAATGCACTAATCTTATAGGTGAATCGATTCGCCTAGACACAAACAATCTTCATTTTCTTTACATCAGCTTTAAATTTTAATTATTTCAGAAATTATAGTCGAAAAAATAATTTTTGAAAAATACAATTAACCATAACTTTTTTATTTCTCAATGACATGCATTAATCATACAGGTCAATCGATTCGTCTCGAGACAAAGAATATTCATTTTCCTTTCGTCAACGCAAAATTTTGATTATTTGAAAACATATAGCGAAAAATTAACTTTCAAAATTATAAATAACAATAAGTTTTTTATTTTTTAATGAAATGTATTAAGCTTATAAGTCAATCGATTCGTCTCGACATAAGGAATCTTTTTTCTTCGTACATCTTTGAATTTTGATTTTTCTAAAAGTTATAATAGAAAAATCAATTTCTCTAAAATTATAAAAGTATAGAAAATGCTAAAATTAAATATTTTGTTAAACACTTATAAGAAGTTCAACTAGGTATATAGTGGAATAACTATGCAAAATTTCATCAACTTATCTTTAAGCGCTTTCAAGAAATTGCTGGATCATAATACACATCCAAATACATACATACACACATACATTATAACCTTTGAACTGGATTATAATTGTGAACTGAGTTATTTGATTTTTAAAAACTTGACTTTAATTTACTTTTAATATGATTATAATTATTATAAGATTTAAATATGATTTTAATATGATTATAATTAATTTTAAATGAGCCATTTGAGCGCCAGCTTGTTTTTCTCAAAAACAAGCAAAAGTACCTTTAGGTAAACTAACCGAATTTATTTTAAACAACTCTATCAGCTAGCGCAGTACCGCGGAGAGGGCAGGGGAAGGAAACACTCACTGAGAAACCGTATTCATAAAAAGATTAACAAATAATATTTATTCACAAGAATTTAGTTAAACTATGAAATTAATAACGAAGTGTAATGATTTGAGCAAGATTGAGATTGATGAACCACTGTTCGTCAATGTACAGCGTACCTCGAAACAGCGAACAAGAACGAGATATAATTTTATGACATGAGAAAAATCACTAGGAAGAGAGTAGTGAAATTAGTTACCTGAACATCCGGACAATTTTTCGGATTATCATATTAGATACACGGAAAAAAATTTGGTACAGTTGCTGCACTACCTCTAGTGCTGTTGCTACACCACTAGAAAGGATGTACGACTGCAGCGCTATTTTAGGATAGCTGCCATATATTTTTGTGGAGCATAGTTACAGTCTCTCTGGCAGAGGAAAGATTGAGCTCCTTCGATAAAGGCAACTGCTGTCCTTCTAAGGTGCAGTAACTGCTCCTCAGACGGGCAGTTGCTGCACATATACAGAGAGCAACGCAGCCACAAAAAGTGTCATTTTCTCTCAAAAAAAATTACAAAGTCAATCTTAAGGCACACTTTTCAAACTATTTTCCTACATTCTGCATACGTATAGAAACTCATTTTTTAGGGTTGTAAATAACTTTGCGCATGCGCGTAATTTGCACAAAATATTGAAACAAGTAAGACCATCAATTAAATTGAATTAATAATATTTTTGAAATTGAAGGTGAAATAGAATTGTTTTTCCTTCTTAAGGACGATGGACTTAGGAGGACAAATTAACACTTTTTTTGCAACCTCGCAATTTTGTCGTGCATTTGCACATCAATTCTATTCGACCGTATTTGAGGAGTAAATCGGATCAAAATTAAATTTCTTTGGGTCTCAAAAAACTCTCATGTGGCAGAAGTATGCGTATTGGCTTAGTTTTCTGAAAAAGGGGGGAAAACATTTTCAATATAAGTTTTTAATATAAGTGACAGAAGACCTTCCTGTCTTAGAAAATCCTCTCTTTAGAATTATTCGCACTCGATTTGCACTTGTAATTTTTTTACATGTTTTCATTGCCACGAGGGTCTTTATTTGTAACTTTATATCACTCAACAACGCGAGAAACACTGAAAATTGTGAAAAAAGAAATTATGAATTCTCTAATGATTTTCTGCTTTCTGCTTCGCGTTTTCTGCTATTATAGGACGGCACCCTTATCAGTAAAACAGGCATGGCGGTAATTTCAAGCATGAATAAAAAACTAAGTATTTTATTTTTGAGTTATTTTTGTTTGTTTCTAAACAAAGTGTACCTGAATAATTATTTTTAAAAATAGCTTGGATGATATAAGTGCACTTTATATGAAATGAGTTAATGCGTAGTGACGTAGTCCGCCAAGTAGCAGACGACATGATACATACAGTCCATGCAAAATAAGTTCCTCGCGCGCCTCTTTTCGTGTAGGATTCATAATTGTATTTTTTCGCAATTTTCACTGTTTCTCACTTAAAATAAAGTTACAAATGAAGACTCTCGTGGCAATGAAATCATGTAAAAAAATTGCGAGTGCAAATCGAGTGCGGAAAGAAGAGGATTTTCTAAGACAGGTAGGTCTTCTGTCACTTATATTAAAAATTTATATTAAAAATGTTTTTCCCTTTTTTCAGAAAAAAAGCCAATACACATACTCCTGCCATATTTGAGTTTTTTGAGGCCCAAAGAAATGTCATTTTGATCCGATTTGCTCCTCAAATACGGTCGAATGGAATTGATATGCAAATGTACGGCAAAATGGCGACGTTGACACATAGTGCCTTGTAAGTCCATCATTATTATATAAAAAAAAACTTTTTTGGCCAATAAATATGTTCAGATAAGTAATTCTAGAGAAAAAAGTAATATTTTTCCATTATTTGACTATTTTTTGTGATATTTCAAAATATTCTGAACTTTTGAAAAAAATGTTTACACAAAAGTTATTCCTTTAAAAAAAACGAAACTTTTTTGTATAATATATTTTTTTTGTAGGCATTTAACTTTTGTAATGTAAAGAAAATCATTTCTTTACATTTTTTAACTGTAATTTTTATATAATTCACATGATTTTTGAGGCATACAATTTTCCTTTCGGGGACGTATTTCGGCAAGCAAAATACACCAAATCTAATAGAAGATTTAATCTTATCTTGATGCGCGCGATTTATACAGCTGCTGGAGCTGGAGTGGACATTTTCGTTAAAAATTTGGATTTTAATTTCCTACGTGGTATAGTTCTTCGCCCGAACATACTACTTAATTTCCGTTAGAAGAGAAAAGTGTGCTGCAAGTAATCTTCGAGTAAAGTACGACGATGGAGTGGATATTTTTTCGACAAAGTCAAAATTTTCGATATTTGAATGTGTGATACTTCTATAATTTTGAGGGCACACGTTTTTCCCTTATGTGGTGCCTAATGGCAACCAAAATATAGCAAAAAATAGAAAGATTTTTGACCCAGGTAATTGCGCGCATTTTCTACAACTCCAGGCCCAGGAGTGGACATTTGAATTGTGAACGCGGTGACACGACTTTGAGATTTTCTTGCTGAGTTGTAAATCAAAGCATAGTGTCAAATCAATGAAATTTCAGTAGCCCATGTTCCACTAAACTAGCATGATTTTTTTTAGAATTTTTAAACCATGCGAGGAAAAGCTGTGAGCATGCAAAACACTTAATTCGTAGGTGGTGACAAATATTACATAGGTATATTTTTGGGACTTTGTTCACCGATTATGTGTTATATCTTTTTATGAGGGTTTCTGTCATGACTGTAAGTTTTTTTCTATTTCAGGGAGTTTGTGTATAAATTTTTGTGTGGTTAAACTTGTATTTTACGTTCAGATTTGCCTATAATGCAACGATGACAGAAAAATGACACTTTTCATGGATACGTCCATATACGGTCCTGAGTAGTGACGTAATAGTGCTCACTCGCCGCATTTTACTTTCCGTCCGAAGGAGGGCCATCTACTTGCTTTTACCCTGGAAAGTGGCCCTCGTTCGAAAGATCAGTGTATATGTGCTTTTTTAACATAGCATAAAGATGATAATTTCACAGAGCCAAAGGATTCTGGTGAAATATAAAAAAAAGAATTCCTGCTTTTGAAGTTGAAAGATACTTTTCCCCATGTTAATTGCATAAAAAACTTTGAATGCTTTGAGGTAAATGTTAATATTAACCGATTTCACTAAAATTTGGTGGAGATAATTTTTTTGGTCATTATAATAAAATAGGAGGGTGAGACCAAAAAAAATCGAAAAGAAACCACCATGAATAAATAAGGAAAACCCTAATGTACCAGTATTCCTGACGCGGGTGCCACGATGATGTGCACGCTTCGTGCATGGCACTTAGGGTACTGCTCATTTTTATGTTTCGGTTCTGTTGAATTCGAGCGGTCTCTCCTTATAATTTGCGGACTCGGTATCGTCGCGCGCATCATCGACTTCAGACGACGAAGAACCGGGTGAGTTGTTTGAGAATCATAATAACGCAATTGAACCGCTGGCGATCAAAAGGAGGTACGCGTGGATTCAGCCTGAGAAGAATTGTCCTGAAAGTTAATTTAAAGTCTTTCGATTTTTAATTTTAAAGACTTATACTTGTAGAGAATTTCAAGGCGCCTCTTTTTGTCCTCTTGCAAAAATTTGTAAGTTTTGTAGTTTGTAACGGTTGTTATTTTGTACGGAGGGTATAAAGCCTCCCTTTCTGCCCTACCGGACGCTTCAGTCGATCCAGGGTTGATTTTTTAAGGGTAGAACAAATAACAACTAACTTTTTAATTAACAAAATAATGATACAATATATATTCTTCCTATAACGTACAATTCTAATTACGAACTAAGTGTGAGTGTGATGGTACATTTCGTTTATATCGTGTGTGTGTGCGTGTAAGTGTGTGAGTGTGTATATGAAATCACGGCGATAATATTTATGGTATGAATATGTAAGCGGATGAACGGTTGTGTTTGAGAGGGTGTCGCAATTGAGTACTGTAGGTAGAGAGAGTGCGTTCCTTTAGCGAGAGAGAAGCGTGTGATTGAGCGAGTGTATACGGTGTTACGTCGGAACCTGCGAAATATTAAATGGTGTAAGCTATGATTGCGCATGCGTACGGTAAGCGGTAGACGAGGCGAGCGTCTCCTCCTGAGCCCGTCTCTCTCTCTTTAGGCGGTATACGGTACGGAGTGAGAGAG
>UCOH01011563.1:0-34906 GCA_900474275.1 Synergus japonicus | reverse complement strand
ACTGATTTCAGCTGTAAACACTTTCAGTCCTTGTTTTTTCTGTGAATTTTAAAAGCAATTCATGGAATTTTAAGAGATTTTTAAGGAAGTTTAGGGAATTCAGAGAAGTTTAAGGAATTTTAAAGCTCCTTGAGATATTTTAAAGGATTTGCCGAGATTTTTTAGAATTTTCTAAAGATTTTGTGGATTTCGAAGGATTATAAATGATTTACAGGTATTTTCTGAGATTCGGTTGGTTTCTAATGATTTAAAGACATTTTCAATAATTTTAAAGGATTTCACGAGATTTTTATGATTTTCTAATGATTTTGTGGAATTTTAGGGAATTTTGACAAGTTATAAAAAATTATAAAAGTTTTTTACGTATTTTAAGAGATTTTAAGGAATTATAAATATTATCGTGGAATTTAAAAGAATTTTAAGAAATTTTATTTATTTTAAAGAATTAAAATTTTCCTCATGAAATTTTAAAGGATTTTAAGGAATTTTTAGGAATTTTAAGTAGTTACAAGAAATTTGAATAATATTTAAAAGGTTTAGTTGAATTTTAAAAGAACTTCATGATATTTTAAGAAATTTTTGAGGAAGTTTAGGGATTTCAAAGAATTTTAAGGTTCTTTCAGAAGTTTTAAAGAACTTCACGAGATCTTTATGATTTTTTGAAGATTTTAAATTTTGAAAAATTTTTTTACGTATTTTAAGGGAGTTAAAAGTTTTTCGTAGAATTATAAAGAAATTTATGAAAATTGTAAGAATTTTAAGAAATTTTAATTATTTTAAAGTGATTTTATAGAGATTTGTATGATATTTAAAATGTTTAGTTGAACACAGAAAAAACAAGGACTGAAAGTGTTTACAGCTGAAATCAGTTTTTAGGCTGAATTTCAGTCTTAAGTCAGTTTTTAGTCTGGTTTTAAGACTAAGAAGTCTTGTTTTTAGATTTCTTAGTCTTAAAACAAGACTAAAAACTGACTTAAGACTGAAATTCAGCCTCAAAACTGATTTCAGCTGTAAACATTTTCAGTCCTTGTTTTTTCTGTGAATTTTAAAAGCAATTCATGGAATTTTAAGAGATTTTTAAGGAAGTTTAGGGAATTCAGAGAAGTTTAAGGAATTTTAAAGCTCCTTGAGATATTTTAAAGGATTTGCCGAGATTTTTTAGAATTCTCTAAAGATTTTGTGGATTTCGAAGGATTATAAATGATTTACAGGTATTTTCTGAGATTCTGTTGGTTTCTAATGATTTCAAGACATTTTCAATAATTTTAAAGGATTTCACGAGATTTTTCTGATTTTCTAATGATTTTGTGGAATTTTAGGGAATTTTGACAAGTTATAAAAAATTATAAAAGTTTTTTACGTATTTTAAGAGATTTTAAGGAATTATAAATATTATCATGGAATTTAAAAGAATTTAAAGAAATTTTAAAGAATCTAAATTTTCCTCATGAAATTTTAAAGGATTTTAAGGAATTTTTAGGAATTTTAAGTAGTTACAAGAAATTTGAATAATATTTAAAAGGTTTAGTTGAACACAGAAAAAAGAAGGACTGAAAGTGTTTACAGCTGAAATCAGTTTTTAGGCTGAATTTCAGTCTTAAGTCAGTTTTTAGTCTTGTTTTAAGACTAAGAAGTCTTGTTTTTAGATTTCTTAGTCTTGAAACAAGACTAAAAACTGACTTAAGACTGAAATTCAGCCTAAAAACTGATTTCAACTGTAAACACTTTCAGTCCTTGTTTTTTCTGTGGTATTAGAGAATCAGTGGAATTTATAATTGTAGAAGGATCAGAATCAATAGAATCACGATTTTCGAGTGAATAACTCCTCGTCTTTTATCGAATTCCTCATTACTGAAAATTAATTAAATAATTAGTACAAGAAACATCAGGATTTAAGATTCAGAAGACGTTTTTAGGAATTTTTAGAGATTTTTATGAATTTTAACGTAAATTTCAAAACATTTATGATTTTGGAAATTTTTTTGGAATTTTGAGAGATTTAAAAAAGTTTCCGAGATTTTAAATCTTGAATAATTTTGTAATTTCGAAAATTTTCTGATAATCTTAAAGGACTTTAAGAGATTTTAAATTTCATCATGTAGTTTAGATATTTTAAAATATTTTTCATCATGTATTCAAGAGATTTAAATGATTTTTAAAAGAAATCGCATTTTTAAGGATTTTATTAAATTTTATGAGATTTCTACTAATTTTAAAGGATTTCAAGAGATTTCTTTGATTTGTAAGAATTTTATGGGGTTTTAAGAAATTTTTATGAGAACAATTTTTCAGATATATTTCATATGATTTTTAAAAAATATTTTGTAGAATTGACAAGGATTTCGAAGATTTTATTAAAATTTCACGAGTTTTCAAGAGATTTTTCTCCTTTTTAAAATATTAGAAATTTTTAAGGATTTCATGGAATTTGATAAAATTTCTAACGATTAAATCTCTGAATTTTTAAGTCTATGTAGAATGCTGACTTTGAGCAGAATTATATTATTTTTGGGAGCTTTTACACAATTAACTGTAAAAAATACTGCTGAAAAACTTGAGGAAAAAGAGTGGTGGGAAACGGCTCTGGTATATCAAATATGGCCAAGAGCTTTTCAAGACAGCAATGGTGATGGTGAAGGAGATTTGCAAGGTGAATAAAATTGATGTCATCATCAGTGACCTGAAAAAAAATGTATTATCTAAAAATTTATTTAAATCAAAATTTCAGGTATTATTCAGCGTCTGGATTATATAAAAGACCTAGGAGTGGATGCAATATGGATAAATCCAATTTACGAATCGCCTTTAGTGGATTCAGGATATGATATCACAGATTACAATAGCATTGACCCACTATTTGGAGATAATGAAGATATAGAGAGATTGATAGAAGAAGCACATGAAAGAGGTAATATTTTATTATTTTACAATTGCTGGCAGACCAACTTCTAGGAATTTTAATGGATTTTGACCATTTTCAAATGATTTTTACGAAGTTTTAAAGATTTTTAGGATTTTAAAAAGATTTCGTAGAATTTTAAGGTATTTTAGGATATTTTGAGGAATTTTAACGGAATTCATGAAATTTCAAGAGAATTTTTAAAATTTTAAAGCTATATGGAATTTTAAGGGGTTTTAAATGTTTTGGAATTTTGAGGAATATTAAGAGGTTTCGGAGGTTTTCATGAAATTTTATGTGATTTCGAAAGATTTCTGGATGATGAAAGATTTCAGAGATTTCAAAGGAATTCAGAAAATTTAAAGGGAATTTTAGGAATTTTAAATGTTGTAATAAAATTTTCAGGAATTTTCAAAGAAGTCAGGAGTTTATAACAATTTTTAAAATATTTTATGGGATTTTTAAGAATTTTGTCAAATTTTATGAGATTACTAATAATTTTAATGGATTTTAAAGGAGTTAAAGAGACTTTAAAGTTATCGTAGAATTTTAAGAGTTTTAATAAGTTTCTGGGAATTTTAACTGAATTCATGAAATTTCAAGAGAATTTTAAAAATTTTAAAGCTATATGGAATTTTAACGGAATATTAAGAGGTTTCTAAGAACTTTAAGAAATTCCAACGAATTTTAAGCGATTTCGAAGGTTTTCGTGAAATTTTATGTGATTTCGAAAGATTTTTGGATGTTTTAAGAGATTTCAAAGGAATTCAGAAAATTTAAAGGGAATTTAAGGAATTTTAAATGTTGTAATAAAATTTCCAAGAATTTTAAAAGAAGTCAAGAGTTTATAACAATTTTTAAAATATTTTATGGGATTGTTAAGAATATATGATTTATAATAAAATAATTTATAATATATGGTTTCTCATCGAATTTGTAGAATTTAAAAGGATTTCGAAGGTTGTAGTGAAATTTTAGGGGATTTCATGAAATTGTTCAAATTAATAAAATATTTTGTAGAATTTTTAAGGATTTCATGAAATTTGATAAGATTTTTAAGGATGTTAAGAGATTTTAAATGTTATAAGAAATACCAAGAGGTTTATATGAATTTTTAGAAATTTTTGCGAATTTGAAGAAATTTCAACGAATTTTAAGCAATCTCAAAGGTTTTCATGAAATTTTAAGTGATTTGAAAAGGTTTTTAAGTATTTTAAAAGAATTTAAGGGATTTTATTAATTCTTATGAAGTTTCGAGGAATTTTGAGAGATTTCAATGGTTTTCAGAGAATTTTAAGGAATTTCAAACGTAATATAATTTTCAGTACTTTTAAAAGAAGTGAAAATATTTTAATAATTTAAAGGGATTTTGTGATTTTTAAAAGATTTTAAAGAATTTTCAGGATTTCATAGAATGTAACGAAATTTCTTATAACTTATAATTTTAATAAATTTTAAAGAACGTAAAGAGTCTTTAAATATTATAGTAAAATTTTAAGAATTTTTAAAGTTTCTGGGAATTATAAGGTCATTTTTTTAAGGATTTGAAAAGAATATATGATTTATAATAAAATAATTTATAATATATGATTTTTAATAGAATTTGTAGAATTTAAAAGGATTTTGAAGGGTGCAGTAAAATTTTAAGGGATTTTATGAAATTTTTCCAATTATTAAAATATTTTGTATAGGATTTTTCAAGGATTTCATGGAATTTGATATGATTTCTAAAGATTTTAAGAGATTTAAAATTTTAAGAAATTCCAAGAGGTTTTTATGAATTTCTAGAGATTTTTGCGATTTTTAACTTGGATTTCAAGAGATTTATGATTTTATTAGTTTTTTTTTTATTTTTAAGGGATTTCCAGAGGATTTTGGGAATTTTAAGAAATCTTAACGATTTTGAAGCAATTTCGAAGGTTTTAATCAAACTTGAAGTGATTTGAAAAGGTTTCTGAGTGTTTTAAAAAAAATTAAGGGATTTTATTCATTCTTATAAAGTTTCGAGGAATTTTCAAAAGAAGTCAAGAGATTTAAGTAATTTTCAAAATATTTTATGGAATTTTGAAGAATTTTCTGAAATTTTATGAAATTATTAATCAAATTTTAAAGGATTTAACGATTTTTAGATGATTTTATAGAATTTTATGGATTTCATGGAATTTGATAAGATTTCTAAAGATTTTAAGAGATTTCTATGAAAGTTTAAGAAGTTGCTAAGAATTTTAAGTGTTGAGTAAAAAAGATATCGATTAAAAATGTTTCTGAGAATTTTATGAAGTTTTTTACAAATTTTAAAAGATTTCAAGAGAGTTCTATGAGTTTTAGAATATTTTATGGAGTTTAAAGGATTTTATAGTTATGAGGTAATTTTACTGATTTCTCTAATTTTTAAAAGATTTTATAGAATTTTTAAGGATTTCATGAAATTTGATTAGATTTCTAAAGATTTTAAGAGATTTCAAAGTTTAATAAATTCTAAGAGGTTTTTAGGAATTTTTAGAAATTTTTGCGAATTTTAACTTGGACTTCAAGGAATTTATGATTTTAATGGATTTTTAAGAAATTTCAACGAATTTTAAGCAATTTCAAAGGTTTTCATGAAATTTTAAGTAATTTGAAAAGGTTTTTGAGTATTTTAAAAGAATTTAAGGGATTTTATTAATTCTTATGAAGTTTCGAGGAATTTTAAGAGATTTCAAAGGATTTCAGAAAATTTTAAGGGACTGTAAGGAATTTTAAATGTGATATAATTTTCAGGAATTTTAAAAAGAAGTCAAGAGATTTAAATAATTTTCAAAATATTTTCTGGAATTTTGAAGAATTTATGAAATTTTATGAAATTATTAATCAAATTTTAAGGGATTTAACGATTTTTAGATGATTTTATAAAATTTTTAAGGATTCCATGAAATTTGATTAGATTTCTAAAGATTTTAACAGATTTTAAAGTTTAATAAATTCCAAGAAGTTTTTAGGAATTTTTAGAAGTTTTTGCGAATTTTAACTTGGACTTCAAGGAATTTATGATTTTAATGGTTTTTATGGATTTTTAAGAAATTTCAAGAGATCTTTGGGAGTTTTAAGAAATCTCAACGAATTTTAAGCAATTTCAAAGGTTTTCATGAAATTTTAAGTAATTTGAAAAGGTTTTTGAGTATTTTAAAAGAATTTAAGGGATTTTATTAATTCTTATGAAGTTTCGAAGAATTTTAAGAGATTTCAAAGGTTCTCAGAGAATTTTAAGGAATTTCAAACGTAATATAATTTTCAGTACTTTTAAAAGAAGTGAAAATATTTCAATAATTTAAAGGAATTTTGTGAATTTTTTGTATTTCATGGAATTTTATAAGAGTTCTAAAGATTTTAAGAGATTTCAAAGTTTAATAAATTCCAAGAGGTTTTTAGGAATTTGTAGAGCTTTTAACGAGTTTTAACTTGGATTTCAAGAAATTTAAGATTTTAATCATTCTTGCGAATTTTTAAGAGATTTCAAGAGGTTTTTGGGAATTTTAAAAAATCTTAACGAATTTTAACGTATTTCGAAGGTTTTCCTGCAATTTTTTTTTATTAGTTTCTTTTTCTGTTTTCAACTCCAAGTTGAAAGAATAAAATCACTTAAGATAGTATTTATTGAGAATTTATAAATTTACTGATTTTAATCATTATACTCAATTCTATGCCTAATATAAATATTTTTTGAAATTTACAGATTTAAAAGTAGTTCTAGATATAGTACCAAATCATTCCAGTATTGATCATTCATGGTTCAATTTATCTCGAGCAGAGGTGGATTCATATGTTGATTTTTATATCTGGGCTAATGGAACTGTCGATGAATCTGGAAAAAAAGTCGAACCCAATAATTGGGTAGGATTTAATGACAAATGGATACATAAATTATTTTATAAATGCAAGTTGTAAATAGTTAAAATTGAGACTATAATTTTTTCTTTTTCAATTATATACAGCTTTATATCTTTAGAGTTTGTGTTTAAATATTTTACGTGATATTAAAATATTCTAAACAAGACAATCATTTTATTCATTTGTTACTAGGTGAGTTTTTACGATAAAGAAAGAAATGGATCAGCATGGACTTGGGATTCAATCAGAGAACAATGGTATTATCATAAATTTCACCCTTCCCAACCAGATCTTAATCTCCGGAATGAAGAAGTCATAGATAAGCTTATGGTAATATATAATATAGCTCTCAGATTAAACAAAAAATTTCCGGTAAAACATCATTCACTTTTTAGTTATTAATTTATTCCAGGAAACGTTAGATTTCTGGCTGGAAAAAGGCGTGGATGGTTTCTGCTTCTCAGCTGTGTCTTATTATTTTGAGGATGAAGATTTTTCAGACGAATTAAGTTTAGATGATGATGACGAGGATGAAAATAACGATAATGATGATAATAATGATAATGAAGAAGAAAGTGAAACTGAAAATGGAAACCGAACTGCATACGAAAATATAGAACTCTTATATAAATTTCGAGAACACGTGGATAATTGGGTCCAAGAAAATAATTCAACTTCTAAGTATGCATTTTAAAAATAATAATTTAAAAATAAAAAAAATGTTTAATTCTGCCTAGGCTTGAAATTAGTTTTTTGAATATTTTGTAAACAGTATCTTATATATTGAATTTTATTTTTTTTCTTGCATCAGATTATAGATACTTATCAATTTCTATTTTTACTAGGCTATTAATAGCAGGCTCTGATGATCCCGATGAGATTTTAATATCTTATTACGGTAACGAATCACATGCTGGCATCTTGCCTTTTAATTTCCGCTTCATTAATACTATCAACAGTAGCAGTAATGCTGAAGATATTAAAAATACTATTGACGAATGGATGGCTCTTCTTCCAGAAAATGGGACTACTAATTGGGTGGTAACGTTATCGAAGAAAATTTATTTCGTTCTGATATAATATTAAGGGCGTTGGATCCTTAAAAAATCTCAAAATTTAATTCCCCATTTTACTCAACGAAAATTATAAATAAATATTTTTTCGCTCTGTAGAGCTAATCTTTTTTCTAATATAAAACTGCGTACAGAGCGAAAAAATATTTAGTTTCGATAATTTTTGCATAAAACGAAGAATTCGAAATCTGACTTCAAAATTTAATATTTTTATTTTATTCAAAAAATATTTGAATTTGATATTTTATGCTCTGGACGCATAATTCTAGTTAAAAATTGATTAATTCTACAGAGGGGAAAGTTCCAGATTTAATATTCGTTGAGTTTTTCTTTTTACAACTTGGAGTCATTTCAAAGCCAATCAGATTTGAAAATTATAATGCATGCGAGATATTTTTAGAGAGAAACCACTTTTTTAGAAAGAAATTTCAAGAGGTTTCTGGGAATTTTAAGGGAATTTGACGATTTTTAAGTGATTTTGACGAAATTCAAAAGATTTTTACGACTTTTATAAGATTTCGTAGAAATTTAAGGGATTTTAGGATATTTCGTGAAATTTTAAAGGAATTTATGCAATTTTAAGAGATTTTTAAGAATTCTTAGCGATTTTTAAAGCAATTCTAAATGTTTTTAAATTTGGATTAAGATTTTAAAAAGTTTTCATAGAATTTCAGGGATAACTAACGTTTTCATGAAATTCTAAACAATTTTAAAAGGTTGGTAAGACTTTTATAGGATTTTAAGGAATTTTAAATGTTATCTTGGAATTTTGGAATTCCAAGGTATTTTAAGATATTTTAATAGATTTCTAATAATTTTAAGTGATTTCAAAAGATTTTTCTGATATTTAAAAGATTTTGTGAAAATTTTAAAGGATTTCATGGAATTTTATCAGATTTCTGATAGTTTTAAGGAATTTTATAAAAATATGAAAGGATTTTAAATGTTAACGTAAAAGTTCAAGAATTTTTTAAAGTTGTTAAGGAATTTTATGAAGATTTCAAAGGATTTTTGCGACTTCTATAAGATTTAGTAGAATTTTAAGGGAGTTTAGGATATTTCGTGAAATTTTAAAGGAATTTATGCAATTTTAAGAAACTTTTAAGAATTCATAAGAGTTTTATGGGGTTTTAACGAATTTTAAATGTTATCCTGGAATTCCAAGGAATTTTAAGATATTTTAAAATATTTCTAAGAATTGATTTAATTGATTTTCTAAGTGATTTCAAAAGATTTTTCTGATCTGGTCAAATTTTTAAAAGATATTGTGGAATTTTTATGAATATGATGGATTTTTATAAGATTTTTAATAAATTAAAAAGATTACAAGAGATTTTTCAAATTTTAAAATATTTTGTAGAATTGTTAAGGATTTCATGGAATTTGGCGAGCTTTTTCATGATTTACAGGAAATTTAAATTTTAAGGAATTCCAAGACGTTTCTAGAAATTTTTAGAGATTTTTATGAATTTAAGGTGGATTTCAAAAGATTTATGATTTTGAAAATTTTTGGGAAATTTTAACGGATTTAAAAATTCTTTTCTGGGAATTTTAAATCTTGTCATAGAATTTTGAAATTTCGAAAAGTTTCTGATAATCTTAAAGGATTTTATTAAATTTTATGAGATTTCTAATAATTTTAAAGGATTCCAATAAATTTTTCTGATTTTTAAAATATTTTATGGGATTTAAAGCAATTTAAAAATTGTCAGGGAATTTTATTGAGGAATTTCAGAAGATTTTTATTATTTTTTAATATTTTGTCAAATTTACCAGGATTTCGAAGGTTTTTTTTTAAATTTTAAGAGTTTTTAATAGATTTTTCTAGTTTTTAAAATATTATACAATTTTTAAGGATTTCATAGAATTTGATAAAATTTCTAGTGATTTTAAAAGATTTTAAATGTTAAAAAACTTCAAAAGGTTTATAGTAATTTTGAGAGATTTCTACGAATTTTAACATGGATTTCAAGATATTAATAATTTTGAAGATTTTTTTGAATTTTTAAGAATTTTCAGGAGGTTTCTAGAATTTAGAAATTTTTAAATCGATTTTTAAGGAATTTATAAGGTTTTCGTGAAATTTTAAGGGAGGAGGGCAACTTTTTTAAGATAGCCACAAAAATAATTTTTATAAATAGAAAAACAAGATTATACAAATAGATATTTATAGAAAAAACAAATTTTTTCAATCCAAGAAAACATTATCACACGAACAGATTCTTCAGTAAAATCTGTTACTTTAGCTAACCAATCACGATAACTCTCGAACACCAACAAGAATGGGTTTGGATGAAATGGATGGATTTCAAATGTTAACTTTGTTATTGCCTGGCCAAGCATTCACGTACTATGGAGAAGAAATATCCATGATAGATACTGAAGTCTCCTGGGGTGAAACAATCGATCCAATGGGTTGTGAAAGTTCAGAAGACGATTTTGAAAATTTTTCAAGAGATCCTGCAAGAACCCCAATGCAATGGAATTCTAGTATATCTGCTGGATTTTCTACTAATGAAGAGACATTTTTGCCTGTAAATCCTTCTTTCATTGAAAGAAACGTCGAAAGCCAATTGGAAGATCCAGATAGTAATATTAATATTTACAAAAAATTAGCTTCTCTCAGAAAAGAAAATCAAGTGTTTAGCCACGGTGGTTATGAGTTGGAAAGTTTGAACGAAAATAGAGTCCTGATTCTGAAGAGGTTTGCAATATTTTTATTTGGATATTTTTCATGAATTCATTGATTTTTAATAATTTTTACTTCCTCGTACCTGTGTAGAAATTTCCCTATCTTTTCGTATTTAAAATAGGGTTCCAGTGTGGCCCCGACTAGTTTTCCTCATCAGGGCCCGACTAGTTTTCCCCATCAGGGCCCGACTAAAGGAAGGGAAAACTAGTGAGGCCCCCACTAGAACCCTATCGAAATTTCTACACGGGTAAATGAAGCTTTGTAACTTTATACAGAAGTCAATTTCCTTTATCCTGTTTTTTTTCAGATTCTTGGAGGATTATCCAACTTATATAGTTGTTATCAATTTAGATTCATCAAACGAGACTGTGAATTTAACATCATTGTATCCTGATTTAGAAGATATCTTCGAAATAGTAATTTCTACCGATTCTGATATTAACACGTGAGCAATAAATTTTATGTCATAATTATCTGAAACTAACAAAAAAAAATAAATAGAAAATAAAATTCTAATTAGAAATAAGTATGTATATTTAAATAATTATAGAACGGAAATCGAAGGTTCTTTCCTCCTCTCAGGAAACAAAGCAGTTGTTTTGAAAGGTAGAGAAGATGCAAATGATTCAGTAACAACCACTGGTAAGGATTTAATAACTAATTATTGTAAGTAATCAATAATATTTTATAAAAAGATAATAAAATTGATTATTGAACATTTTTTTAATTATCTAGAAGAGGATGAAGATGATGTTTCAACTTCAACAAGTGTACCTGACGAAGAGACAATAACTGATGAAGAAGATCATTTGAGTAAAGAAAATTATGAAGCAACTGCTGAAGAAACTAAAAGTGAAGATGAAAAAGAAGAAATTTTATCTGATTCGGCAACACCTATTTTACAAGAAAATTTTCGTTTTATGCATTGGGCACTGTTATTTGTAACTTGGAAATTTTTATTTTTATAAATATTAACTAATACTAACACGCGCGCTATGTGCAGGATTATTTATTTAATTTCTCACAAAACTTCAAGTCATTAAAAAATTAATGAAATTTTTCTCATTCAAATTTAGAGAGTAGGTTTGAAATAATAAAGTATTTCTAGATTTTAGAGACATTTTGTTACATTAGTTTTTTTAGAGAGGTATTTCAAGAGGTTTCTAGGACATTTAATGGATATTGACAATTTTCAAGTGATTTTTACGAAGTTCTAAGGATTTTTAGGATTTTAAACAGATTTCGTAGAATTTTAAGGTATGTCTGGATAATTCCCGGAATTTTAACGGAATTCATGAAGTTTGAAGAGAATTTTTAAAGCTAAGGGATTTTAAACGATTTTAAGCGATTTCGAAGATTTTCATAAAATTTTAAGTAATTTGAAAAGTTTTTTTGAATATTTTATGTAATTTTTAAGAATTTTGTAAAATTTTATGAGATTTCTTATAATTTTCATGGAATTTGATAAGACTTCTAAAGATTTTAAAGAGATTTTAATTGTTAAGAAATTCAAAAAGGTTTGTATGAATTTTTAGAGATTTTTGTGAATTTTAACTTAAATTTCAACAGATTTATGATTTTAATGGTTTGTATTGATTTTCAAAAGATTTTAAGAGGTTTTTGACAATTATAAAAAATCTTAACGAATTTTAAGCAATTTCGAAGGTTTTTATGAAATTTTAAGCGATTTGAAAAGGTTTTTTTTGTTTTTTAGTATTTGAACAGAATTTCAGGGATTTTAATTTTTATAAAATTTGAGGAATTAAAAGAGACTTCAAAGGGGTTCAAGGAATTTTAAGGGACTTTAAGTAATTTTAAATATTGTAATATAATTTCCAATAATTTTAAGGGATCTTATGATTTTTAGAAGATTTCATAGAATTTTAAGGATTTCATAGAATTTCATGAAATTTCTAATAAATTTAAATAGATTTTAATGAACATCTAGGGACTTTAAATGGTATCGTATAATTTAAAGAATTTCAAGCAGTTTCTAAAAATTTCAAGAAGCTTCCAAAATTTTCAGAAGTTTTCGGAATTTTAAAAGATTTCAATTTTGTAGAATTTTATAAAATTTCTAATGATTTTAAGAGATTTAAAGTCTTTAATAATTCCTAGAGGTTTAAAGAAATTTTTAAAGATTTTTTCGAATTTTAAATAGGGTTTCAAGATATTTATGATTTTAATGGTTTTTGTCGATTTTGAAAAGATTTCAAGATATTTTTAGAAGTTTGAAGAAACCCTAAAGAAATTTTAAGGTATTACGAAGGTTTTCCTGAAATTTTACTTATTTTTTTAAATTTAATTTTTGTTTTCTTCTTTCAACTTCAAGTCATTCAAAAGCCAATCAGGTTTGCAACAATAATGTATGCGAGATTTGTTGTTTTTAATTAAGAAGAAATGTAAAAAAATAGACTAAATCGTAAATAAAGAATACATATCATCATTCAATTAAATATACAACATATATTTAATATTTTAATATTATTACCTATATAAAAATATTTAAAAAATAAAATATAAAAAAAAGTAAAATTGCTTTTTTATTTAAAGTATATATTTAAACATTCTCAGTATAAAAATAGCTCATCCTCAAACGATAATAAGAAGAGTAAAGCTAGATTTAACTTGACAGTCATGCGAAATAACTGAAATGTAAATGTGGTGACATATCTGCATTAATTGCAAGTCACGTAATTAGAAGAAAAGCCCTTTGATACATATTAATCTAAAAATAGTCGAGACAAATCAGGTTTAGTAACACTTGTTACATGCGCATTAATAATATTCTATTTCGATATAGTTTCAACAATTGCTTCACTCATAAAAGAGCCACAGTGAAGGAAACACTATCTACGACTTTTATATTGACTTAATTGATTTGTTGTATTGTTAAAAATGTACTCCCCTTAATTATATTTTTTTGAACTATCGAAATTTTGAAGAATTAGTGTCTAAATAAATAAATAAATCCTAAATTAAAAAATACTCTTTCAAATAAATTCCCCTCACTTTCAGTGATGAAAACTGTCCATATACCTCGTGTCTTCAAGATAAGAGTTTCGAAAGAGAAAACATATTGATTGATTTCATTTCAAACTGCCACCCTATCTCCTATAATGTTTGAGTCTGGAATCAGTGTTAATAGTGTATTACTACATGATAGTTAATGAAAGACTGTGGTTACTAACAAAACTCTAAGCACGTGGACTTATAAGATAAATCTTGTTATTACTCTCTTTTAGTGTTTCTTTAGATTTTCACTCTGTAGTGCCAAATTTATTCATCAATTTTTAAATATCGAATTCAACACTTGAATTTTATAAAGTTTTGAGTACTGTGAAACACCTTCGGGTATGGAAAAATGGTACCTAAAGAAGATTCCTATCTGCTTGCAAAATCTGGCTTTGAAACTATCTGGATAAATGGGTATTATGAGAAAAATGTTGAAAGAGGTATGTTAATTAAAATATAAGAGGTACTTTAACTTTGAACTTTCTTTAAACTTGAATTTTTCCATCTTTCATTTTAGGAATTTTTGAAACAATATTAGATTAATAAATATGAAGTTCAGAATTTTTTATCTGCCTCAAAAGTCTCTCAAATAAAGAAAAGAAAATAGTGTTTTAATTATTCCAAAGGCAATTGTTGTTATTAAGTGAATTTCCCAGGATTGTGAGATGTACCACGTAAACAATGGAAGAGCCGGCGATAATCTTTCTTTGTTAGTTTTTCTGATATCTAATACTCAATTCGAAGATTATCTCTTTGTATGCTGAAAAACAATAATAAAATTGAATTTTATGAATCTTTTATTTTTTTAAATGCCATGGTATTATTTTCAAAACTAAAAAGAAGATATAAATATATAATATAATATATAGACTTTTGGATTCAATTCATTTTACTTATAAGTAAAATTAATTGAATGAAGAAGACAGTACTTAATAATAAATTAATAAATTAATAATAAATCAATAATGTTTAATAACTTACTATAAAAATATTGATTGCAGAACTGACAAGAGAAGATTTAAGATATTATACAGCAGGACCAGTTTGGATAAAAGTACGCTTATTTCTTTTCTGGATGTTTTGGATAGCTCTCATAGCAGTCCTTCTAATTTCTATATTATGTTCCTGTATCATCCCGTCATTATGCTGCGAACAATAGAAACGTGTATCAGAGGTGATTTATCAAACATAATAATAATAATAAAAATGATAATTAATTAATTTGTCATTTTTAGTTTCAGATTCTCCAAAGAAGACAATTTTAATTCACGGAAATTCTCTTCTGGATAAGAATAAAAACAGCTGTTTGCTGTTATCGATCGATTATCAATATACAAATATTGGGAAACTAAATGACTCGTCAGTTGAGAGTCAAAGTGAGGAATATTTCTCTCACTAACACAAATTTTTTGACCCACAAAAGTATTTTTGTAATTGTATAGATAAGTTATATTGTTAGCATTATTTAATTATATATTTTTTAAGGCAAAGGTAATGAATCGCAAAAAATGTAAAATAAATTTTTTAAAAAATGATTGCAAATTGATTTATTTATATTTATTATTTATATTTATATTACTCAAAAATAAATTAAAAGTCGGTTCATCGAATTGCTTTTCATCTATTACTTCCGGTAAAATAATTTAGGAATTTCATAGCGGATTCTTTTCCAAGTTTTAATTATCTCTGGTTGCCCTATATCAAATCTTTATCATGAATATAAATGCATTTCATTGATTTTGTCAGAGCTGAGTAAAATGGTTCTCAAAATGTATTAGAAAAAAAAAAATAAAAAATGATAAATGCATATTTGAAATAGGATAGTAAAAAATGCAAAATGGATTTTTATTATTTTTAATAAAGTTTAATTTCATTTCCAGTCAATTATAAATTATAATTACGGAAAATTTCTTAAAGAATGATTATTATTCTTTGCGCAATAAGGCATACGTCTTCGATTTTACACTGTAAACACAAATTTTCTGAGTTCTAAATATTTATCACATTTTTATTTCTTTTACGCAACTAACTTTTTTGCTTTGCTTTTTCATAATTTTATAATTTTATTTTATTTTATTTTTTTATTTATTTTATTTTATACAACGAATTTTTATTATACATTTGAGTCACTTGTATTTAAAAATAAGTATCTTTAATTTTAATCAACTCAAAAACTTCTGAACTTACTTATTGACGTGAAACAGACAAAAGCAAACTTTATAAGTCAAAAAAGCGAATATTTTGGTTCTTTTCGATGTACAGAATCAGAATTTATGCATTAAACTAGAAAGACCTCCGAATTTTGTTTTTGTTCTGTGATTATCTAACTTATCCGAAGGAGAATAAAAAAAATGGAAAATTCAAAATGGGTTTCTTTTTTCTATTAAAAATACAAAATAGAAAATGGCATTTTGCATTTCAAATACCTATTTGAAATGAATTAATTTCAAATATTTACCCAGCTCTAGATTTTTATACTGTGTATTCTATTAATATGTTAAACTTTACTTATTGAACTATTAAACTTAAAAAAAACTATTAAAAAAATATTAGAAAAAAATTTTATTTTTTTAAATTATTAAAAAAACTATTAAACTTTACTTATTGAACTATGCGTTCTTTTATGAATTTTAGAATTATTGAATTGTAGACTATGTCAATTGCAAATAGAAAAAGTATACACAAAAATAAAATTAAAATAGTTAATTTTAAGAAATTAAATTTTAAATTCTTTATGTATTTTTAAAACTTATAAAGTTTTCGATTCAAATAACATTAGAATTTGACCGAACTGAAAATTTAAAGATTTAAGTTTAAATTTGATTTTGGAACGCATAAATTTAAATTTAAAGATTTAAATTTAAATGTGAAATTTAAAGATTTAAATTTCAATTTGGAACACTTTCAAATTTAAATTTGACAGTAGGATTGGAACTTGGAAATCCATAAATTTGATAGCTATAGATAAATATTTTTTCGCTCTGTAGCGCTAATCTTTTTTCAAATATAAGACTGCATACAGAGCGAAAAAAATTTTAGTTTAGATACTTTTTGCATAAAATGAAGAAATCGAATTTTTATATTAGAACTTGACTCCAACACCCTTAATTGAGAGCTAAACTAAAATGTTTTAAGAATACTTATTTAATATTTCTTAAGCCAATTTTCTAGTAATGATAATTTATCTTCTTAATTCTCTTCTATTGTATAAAGCGCCTTATTTTAATTAAAAAAAATTGAATTAGACATTTTCTCGCTCTGTACACATAATTCTAATTAAGAATTTATGAATTCTACAGAAGGAAAAAATTCCAAATTTAATATTTGTCGAGTAAAATGAAGAAATCGTTTTTTTATGATTTTCAGAAAATCATTTAATTGTAGAGGACAGGGCCGTGCGCCCCCTTGCGCACGGCCCTGGTAGAAAATGTCAACTGCAAATAGAAAAAGTATACATAAAAATAAAATTAAAATAGTTAATTTCAAGAAATTTTTAATTCTTCATGTACTTTAAAAACTTATAAAGTTTCCGATTCAAATAAAGTTCGTGTTTGGCCGAACTGAAAATTCGAACCAAAATTCGAACTATAGATTTAAATTTAAATTTCGAACACTTTCAAATTTAAATTTGACAGTTGGATTCGAACTTAGAATTCCACGAATTTGAAACCTCAATTCAAAAATTTGATATAGTTTATAATTTAGAATTGTGTCAATGTCTGCAAATGTATCAAAAAAAGCAAATTCCAAAAGAAAATAAGACATAATTCTCCCGCGGCTCTCTCTCATATTTTTATCCACACTTGTCACTTGTCAATCGATCAGATGTAGCACCAATCCACACCAGTCGCCAAACCATGCGCAAAACTGCTTATTATAATCTTATAAAAGCTGTCACAGAATCACAGATTTCTCCGGAAATATCATCGAAGGTCCTAGTCTAAAAAGTAGATTCGAGGTCAATATTCAACATAAATCCTAGTAGTAATAATCCTACAATTTATAATCTCAGTTCTCAGTTTTACTGGATTTCTTACCACATCTGGAACAATCTAGAAGATACTCTATACATTTTTCCCGCCATCAGGCGCCATTTTATTAATTTCGGAGCAGTAGTCTACTTTTGAGATTTTGGGCCGATCAATACATTTATATATCACATATACTAATACGCCTGATACGCCTCAACACGACTCTCTCGTCTCTCGTCATTTCACACTCACACAATTTGTGACCAAAGTATATCAGCACATGATCACGTCTGGCTTCAGCCTCAGGTAGACATAGTTCTTTCTCTTTGCATTCAGTTTTCTCCTCACAAGCTTTCTGATTAATAAAAAGTGGGGAACTGGGGAAGTAGTCGGACGAGTTCCGTTGTATTGTATTGTTACGTAAGCAAACTAGACGCCCTTGGAGGATTTAACTATGGAGAAGGGTGGGAGGCTAGATCTAGATAGTAACGAGGTGAATGGCTCTGCCAACAAGGAACCAGTAGTACAGGCCACGTATAAGAAATTACCAGAGGAAGACGCCAACTGGCAGTCAAAAAACGATTTGGAAAAGAACGAGAAGGTCCAGGACACCAAAATGGTGAAACAAAATGGAGCAGAACCCGAGGTTATTGACGAGGCTCAGGAACGTATGCTCCAGGATGATACAAAACTCACACCGAAGAAAGATAGCACCGAGGTATTTATGAATTTATTACACATATAATTTTTTATAATAATAGCTCGTCTCTTGTCCTTTCTTTATTGACCACATTTCTTACTTCCTTCTCGTTACTCTTTTCCCTTTTATTTAACTGATAAAAGATAATAACCATCGTCACTAATAAGATATATTTTACAATTATGTGTTTACATCGTTATCTCGGCGAACTTTTGACCTGTTATCGGACTCCTTCGAGGAGAGATTTACAGAGGATCGGAGGATGACCAAAAATAGAAGGAAACTCAGGGTAGATTTTTTGTGGTAAAACTTATCCAATCACTTCAAATTTAACTTAATTTCATTGGATAAAATTGTATATTTAATATTTTAAAAATCTCTCTCGATTTTGTTCACATCCTGCTTTTAAAAATGTTTTACTTTGAGAGTCTTTCTGTATTTTGTAGATTCGAAGATATATTGTTTAAATTCTGATTTATTTTTATGTAGAGAGTCAAGGCACAAAAGGCGATATGATGTCAAAGGTAAAGGCTTGTCTTAACAGTCTGAATTATCAATGATAGAAAAGTTGATACATAAAGACTGAACATACAGAAGAGCAAATGATGTTTCCCATTGTTCCCATTGCATCAGCTTATCAAGTGCTCTCAATTCTACTAAATTTAGAACTAAGTTTCTTGAATTTTATTAATTTTTGAAGATTTAATAGAAACAGTAAACTGTCTATTAAATATATATAATATATATATATATATATATAATCAATAATTAATTAATACTTAATATTATAAATAATTAATATTAACATAATTAATCAAAATACTGTGCTTAAATTGACTTTTCTTTAAGGGCGTTGGACCTAAGTGTTAAGTTCAAAATTCCTTTCTCCATTTTACTCAACGAAAATTAGAGATAAATATTTTTTCGCTCTGTAGCGCTAATCTTTTTTCAAGTATAAGACTGCGTACAGAGTGAAAAAATATTTAAGTTTGATAATTTTTGCATAAAACGAAGAATTAAAAATCGAACTTCAAAATTTAATATTGTCATCTTATTTTTGAAATATTTGATTTAGATATTTTATCGCTCTGTACGCATAATTTTAGTTAAAAATTTATTAATTCTACCACAGGAAAAAATTCTAAATTTAATATTTTTTAAGTAAAATGAAGAAATCGAATTTTTATATTAAAACTAGGCTCCAACATCCTTAATTGGGAGATAAACTAAAAAGTTTTAAGAATACTTATTTGATATTCGTTAAGCCAATTTTCTAGTAATAATAATTAATCTTCTTAATTCTCTTCTATTGTATAAAGCGATTCAATCTTCCTCCCTCGTCACTTCGCCGATTAATGATTGCTAACAATAAGTTGCTTTAACCAGAAGTTAAACATATAAACGTTTTTCCAACATTTTTCTTGCCGACGCTTCAATTATCGCAGATAGTAAATTTAATAATAAATGAAAATGCAAAAGAGCAATTGGCGCTTCCCATTGCATCATCTGATCCAAATACCCTCAATCCTGTTTTCGAATAAGAACGTAGTTTATTGAGATTTCTCGTAGTTTAAAGACTTCAGGGGAGGTCTTCCAAAAATTGCATTAATTATTCAACTTATATAGTTTAAAATTTCTCAATAATTAGTGTTAATAATAGATTTCTAAAATGCAATTGTGGCAAAAGATTCTGTGTAAAACTCGTCCACTTTTAGATTCGGAATTTTTACCTTATAGATCGAGTAGTCTTTCAGCTTATTTCGTTCTTTTTCTGCTTTCGAATAGTAAATGCGAACGACAGGGGCTTTTAAGAAATCAGGTAAACTTAAATTAAATGCAAAACGATTTGTTTTATTCGCTAGTCTAAAAATCAAAAAGTTGAGCATCTATAAATATTTATTTGAGCATCTATTCAAATAATATCAGTTGATAAATTTAAATGGAAGTCATATTTTCCTTCGACTAATTTAGAAATTTACTTTCATATATTTAATTTTAGAAATATGCTTCCAAAGTGACAAATTTCGCACCTGTGTACGACTTAATTCAAGATTATTGTAATTTATTTCTCATTGTGTTTGCATTCTTCAGTTGAACTTAATTATTCTTCCGCATATGTGACTTATACGCATGTGATATTTCATTATTAATTAGATATCACACCACAGAATTCCAGAGATAATAAGTATCTCTTTGCTTCGTGTCTTCGACTAAAAACCAGAAATAAGGACCCTCAATTTTTTGATCAATTTTAAATAGTTAAAATAAAAGAATGTGAAAAATATGAAAAACAATAAATTTTAAATATTCTTCAATCTTAAAATTGAAGTTCTAATTTAATGAAAGGACTTGTCTAAAATAAAGCTGAAACAATAGAAAATGTACAAAGGTCATAGGGCAAAGTCCACATTTCAAACCCTAAAAAAACTCCTTTTTTTATTTTCTGTGCTGCAAAGCTGATGAAATATTGATCCTTGAAGCACAATCAACATTTAACATTGACTCAAGCGCATAACAAAAATTTTTTAATGTTCCTATCATTGACTAGATTAAAATATCTGCAGACCTTCGAGTTTTAAAACAAGCTAAGAAATAATTCTTTCTTATTCGATAAAAATGTAAACGCATTCACATATTATTTTTAATTTATCTGCCATTATTTTAGATTTGTAATTTCAGAATAATTTATATATTTAAGAAAAATATATTTTCTAACTAAAAAAATAAATTGAGAGATTATAATCCAATAGACAAATTTTAACCAACTTCTATTTATTTGATTTCAGGTGAAGTTTATCGCTGAAAATGGGGACGCGAAAATTGACATGGAAACGATTAAAGTCTTATCCGGAATGGGAAAAGAAGAGTTAATGAAATTTGCAAATGATCCTTTTTGGATTCGTCTGAGATGGTTTCTTTTTATCGCCTTTTGGTTTCTCTGGGCTGCAATGTTGCTCGGAGCAATTGGAATTATTGTCATGGCTCCCAAATGCAATTCTCCCGAACTTAGAAAATGGTGGCAAGAAAGTCCAATTGTCCAATTGGATGGATCCGAAACCCCTAGTCGCGATCTAAAAGGACTCGAAACTCTTCTCGACACTATAAAGGAACAAGGCATCAAGACAATTTCCCTCACTTCCATTGTCGAAAAATCAAAAGATGGTAAGTTACTAATTAAATAATATAATCTTATATAAATATAATATATAAATAATATAATATTATTTGTTTTAAATTGATTTGAAATCTTTTATTCTGATATCTACAGGTGATACGATAAACTTCAGAGGTATTCAATCTAACTTGGGCACATTTACTGACTTGGAGGAATTCATTAAAGCAGCCAACTCAAAAGGTCAGCATGTCGTCCTCGAACTAGATCCAAATCATTCCTCAATAGAACATCCGTGGTTCAAAAGTTCAGTGAATAGAGAAGGAAACTACACTGATTATTATGTCTGGGCTGATCCCTTAATAGAGAATGGAATCAGAAATCCACCAAATAACTGGGTAAATAAAAAATTGGCTCTATACATAAGTAGAGCAAATTTCTGCATCTATCAGCTTCTTTCTACTTTTTTTGTTGTTAATTTTCAGTTGAGTGTCTATGGAGACTCTGCTTGGGAATGGAACGAAGCCAGAGGACAATACTATCTTCACCAGTTCAACAAAACGACAGCTGATTTGAACTACCACAATCCTGCAGTGATTGAACAATTCGGGGTACGGATGTTAATATTTTTAAATATTCAAAATTAAGAGAAAGAATTCTTTAAAAAACAAGGAATAGTAATTTATATTAATATAAAATAATTATATTACAGGACATTCTTACTCACTGGTTGGGATTAGGTGTTAAAGGATTCAGACTCGAGAACACACGATTCTTAACTGAAGATCCTCGCTTGCGAGATGGAAGGCCGCCTTCCGCTGGTTTTCCTGGCGTTTATGATTCCTTTAGATTCGTTAAAACTAGAGATCGTGTTGAAAACAAAGTAATATTGAGTCAATGGCGCAATATCGTTGGCAATATTACGAAAGGAGAAGGGTAAATATCAAACGATTTGTGTTTTTAAATTTAGTAGTTTTTAACTGCCGAAAAAAATTTTAAAAATATTATAATAATGAATTTGTTTCCTTGTTACAGATTATTTGCTGTGAGCGATGAAATCGGTGCTGATATCCTAGCAGTCTACAATGAAGACAACAAAAAGGGATGGCCACTGATAGGTCTTTCTCAAAGTTCCCAATTCTTGGCCAATGCCGATGCTGAAATATCGGCAGAAACTCTCAACAAGAGCATTTCTCAAAATATTATGGTTAACGAATGGCCAGCCTGGGATGTAAGTATTTTAATATTTGAAAACCTGAAATTAAGGAATACATAGAGATTATAGTTTTTAATGATTTAAAGAGTTATTCTGCATATTACAATGAAACCAATATTTTCAGCTCAATGGAAAAAGACTTCCTTTGAGGTCTCGTGTGCCATCAGAGGTCGCAAATAGTTTAACATTGATGACCTTGCTTTTGCCTGGAACGCCAATAGTTAAATACAGCGATGCCACTTCAGCCAAAGCAGCGTTTGCTGAAGTTAGCAAGAAACGTAGTGCTCCTGCATTTTTGTATGGTGATATAAAAACTCATATCATCAACAATACAAAAGTTTTTGCTTATACAAGGTAATTACTCGTATATTGGTTTTAAAAATTATAAATTGGGGTCTTCGAAGCTTTAATTCAAAAATAGGCTTGCTGACCTTTGCTTTTATTTAATAATGCGTCTGAAACATGAATGAGAGAGATTTAGATTTAATGTAGAATTAGAATGAAGTCAATTTAAATCTTGATTGGTTGTGGTCTTATACGAATAATTGAATGTCATATTCATAGTGAATAACAGGGTAATAACTATAATTGAGGTATGACTGTATTCTAACAGACTAACCAAAGATTAATTTATCTTTTTTCATGCTTACTCGTCTCTACAGACACTGGTGAGTTTTATACTAACAAATCCGATAAATAAAATTGAAAATAATTGGTATTGAATTACATAAATGTTAATTCTTGCATGTGGCTTTTTAATAAGCAATATTTTTCATGTTGTACAATTTTTTAAAAACTAATATTAAAATTTTCAGGCTAAAAAGTGGAAATCCTGGCTTTTTGGTGGCCTACAACAGTGGAAGTAATTCCACCATAATCGACTTTACGTCGATTCCCCACATGGCAAAAGAAATGACTATGGTTGCACATAGTCCAAACTACGCCGTGGGTGGAGCAGATTATACCACGTAAGTATTTAATTTTATTTGCAATTCCAGGCCTACATTTCTGATTTATTTTTAATTTCTTATTCTCATTATAAAATGAAAAATCACACTGAATAACAATTAATTTTTTTTGTATTATAGGACAACAAAACTGAACTCTAATAAAGTTCCAATGGCTCCTAAAAGCACTCTCATCGTGTCTTTCGTACCAGAGGCAAAATAAAAAGCCACAGAGGCGCAGCCATAAAATGGCTCACCACGTATTTATTGCATTTATCTTTGTGTGATGGTGTATTATCACATTGTTAACTTCTCTCGAATATATAATTATTAAAAAGCATTGCAAGATTATTTATGGTCTTTTTCTTTGTAAAAAATTGCTCAATGAATTTCTTTCCAAGTCCTTAAAAAAAAGTCTACACCATATTATTTACAAACCCAGTAACTTATTACTGACCTAGTTAAATGTAGATAAATCTGAATTGTATAATACGAAACTTTTATTAACAAATATAACATAGTATTTACATGTGTACAATTTATACAACGAACTGAACTTTTATCCGTAAATTCAAGTTCTTTTCATTCCTCCTGGAGTTTGTGAGGATCCGTAAATCTCGCTGTAAGAATATAAAATAAAGCTGGCAATGGAACCAGGACCAGCATCGCTGGATGAAGTGTAAGTCCGTGAAGAGTCGCTGCTGCCATCACACCATATCCATGCAGAAGCCAATGGCCCAAAATCACAATTATGTTTTTAACGTCCGAAATCGAACTTAAGATTAACGACTTCATTGTCTGCAAAGAAAAGTAAATTATTATTTTTGTCTATAGTAGAGGCAAAAAGTCTCAAGTAACGAGAAATAATTTTTATTTTAATTATTGAAGATCACATATACCTGGTTTAGTCTGAAAGCGAAATGCGCTGCGTTGGAAAGGACAGACAAGACAATCGTGATGTAGGGGAATGAATGATCTACAAAGGTTAAGAATTTGATTAATTAAAATTATCCTATATTAATAATAAAAGTAATAATTGATGAAAATAAAGATTCGATACAAATTGTAATAATTCAGTAAACTCTAAAATTATACTATTAATAATACTATTATTTTAAGATTTGCAAATGCAATGAAAAATTCTTTGCCTTTACACTGTAAAAAATATTTCGAGTAATTTTACCACTACGTTTTTTAATTACAAAAAACATCACTTCCAACGTAGTAGTTTTACAAGATTTTTGTAAATTTACCTCTCTGAAAGTAGGTAATAATTTGACTCTGGCAGTCCAATTGTTACCTACTTTCAGAGAGATAAATTTACAAAATCTTGTAAAACTACTACGTTGGAATTGATGTTTTTTCTTTTCATATTAGTAAGTTCACTACTCTAAAGGAAATAATATTACAAGTTTTGGTATAATTACAAAACGTAGGGGTAACAGGGTGCACAGTGTAAAATGAGTTGAAAAGAGGGGAAATAGGGTGACTTTTTTACAGAAAAGGGGAAAGATTAAACAATAATTTTTAAATACAGAAAAGAAGAAAAAAAAGTATTTTAAGGAAATCTTATACATATTATTATTCATCTTTATATAATTATGATGTTCTATTCAGTCAATTTTCTAAATCTGCACAAAGCATATTAATTATTATTATTATTTTTCACGTTCCTCTTAATGCAATCGACGATTTTCATAAGTCTGTGTGAAATATAGATTTATAAAAGCATTTTTTGGTTTTTACAACTAAAATATAATTTTATATTTTCACAACTTCATAATTTAATTCCTTTTTTAACTTTTACTGTATATATTATAATATATAAACATCTTGAACTTTTAATGATTTTTGGCTAACAATTTTGGAAAACAGAGAAATATATGTACTTTAAGGGCATGTAATACTTTACCATAAGAGCAATTTAGTTTACCCAATTATACATTCGTAATAATAAATATTTTCAGCTAATAAGAGTCAACAAACCTTCGTGTACATGAGAGGAAGATTTATTGACTCTTATTCGCTAAAAATATTTATTATTATGAATGTATAATTGGGTAAACTAAATTTCTCTTATGGTAAAGTATCACATGTCCTTAATTTGATTTTTCTAGACGTATAAATCAGTTTTTAAAGGATATTTTTGTTTTCCAACGTTGTGGAACTAAAAGTCTTATAAAATCCGTTATAGATTGCTTAATATGCTTCGTATAGTTTTAGAAAATTGACTGAAAAAACATCTTTAATTAAAAAAGGGGAAGGTTTTCGAGAATAGGGGAAAAAAGGGGAAGTTCTCAAAATAAGGGGAATTCCTCTAAAAAAAGAAGGAAGACTATGCACCCTGTGGTAAAATTACAAGAAATATTTTTTACAGTGACCCTAATGAAATTTTCATTTAGAAAGTGTAAATACTAACATATCAGTCCACCTCCCACTGCATGGAATAAGGCTAAGATTGGGAAGAAATACAATGCAGCATAAATCGAAAACTTTCCATGTTTGGGAAGGAATTTTCTCACTAACAGCGGTCGTATTAAAAGCATTATCAAAATTCCAAAAGCATAAAATACGAACACCATGGTGTATCTGAAACAAGAAAAATAATAGTTAATAATAAAGAAATTTGTTATATTTTCACTAGCTTCTGAAATTCTCTATAATTACAATGGATAAACAGCTTCCTGTGTGCAGTGAAGAGTTCTCTCATAATTTGGCGTTGGATTGTGCAAGAGAGTATACCAATCCGATAATTTCTGAGCCCTGCAGGATCTCACATTAAAAGATCCCACTGGCTCCATCAATTGTAAGGTAATAATCGAGGCAGCAACAATTTCAATAATCGCAGAACAATGAAGTACAATTACTTCCTTAGGGATGTTGCGTCTCATTGCAACATTGTCAATACAAAACCAGTGTAGGACTAGGGGAAAAACGGCTATGAATCCCAGGTAGAGCCAATCATAAAACACTGGGATATCCTCACAGGGAACACAAGCTGAGGAAGAATTTGCCCTGAATCCTCGTGGACACGCACCACAATCACTCCAGTTTCCATCAGGAAATAATTCACGACCACAATACATACCAGGACATCTCATTAAAACACTCATTTTTTAAACATAAAAACGTTTGTACATAAACGAAAAACAATTGTCTAAAAATACAAAGAGAATTTTTAAATCTTCTTGAAAATATTATTTATAAATAGTGTAAAATAGAAATATTTATAACAGTCATTGTGTTTTCTTTTTAAATAAAGCTTAATTCGTTATTTTAAATATTGCATTACTTCACCCAGTCTTTTGGAAAGTAGAGATTTATATGGATTCATAGTCCTGCAGGGTATTTTCGTAAAAGTTTTTGAAAGCTGCTGAATTTGGAAAGTTTTGAGTCCTTTGAATGACGTTTATGTTGAACACATAGGTTAGATTTTATATGAAGTGCCATTTTACAGAGTTCTGAACTGTCATAGATTTTGTCCTTTCACTTAATGATTCTTGCGAACACTTGGAGTCATGAGAAAAGAAAATATCTTTCTTTTCGGATTAATGTCAAATGATTTCGTTAATGTTTTATCATTTTAATTGATTTTGACATTTAACACATTTAACCATGGAGTATATATTTATACGTAGTGCGCATGCGCGATGAAAATGACGCATGCGCAGTTGATATGACTATATGTAGATCAGGGCTGGACACGTAAATTACATGAGGGCTTTACGTAATTTACGTTTTCCACGTATAATACGTAATTTACCAATGTAAAAAAACCATACTAATATTTAATATACGTAAAAATCTTCAAGTTACGCGTAACTGACCAACCCTGATGTAGATACACTCGAGTCTCACAAATGTCAAGAAATTTTTACCAGAGGTTCTTCCAAATGTCAAGAAATTCGTGGGGTGCCATCCCCATGTTGACAGAAAACGTCGGCGTAAAGCAGAAATTCATGAAAGTGACAAAGATAGGCAGATGTTTGTCTCTTTCACTCTCACGAGTTTCTGCAACTCGGCGAGTTACACTCGACGTTCCCAATAACAACGTTCCCAATATCAACCCGTTAAACATTTAAATAATATAAACATTAAATATATTTAATTAATTGAAGATTTAATAAACATAACATATAAGTTGCGTAAAACACATTTACAAATTTATACAATATTAAGGAAAAAACAGTAGAATAATGAAAATAAAATTGTCAAAGCAATAGATTCTTAAGATTTTTACACGCTCACTATTGATTTATCTTATAAAAAATTAATATTTAACCAAATGAATTCTCACTGTTAAAAATTTCTTTTGAAGAAATTTCAAAATATTTTTACAAGATTTCAAATATATCAAGATTTTCAAGCAATGTAAAGGTTTGTTAAGATTTTCAAGGGATTTTAAATAAAGAATTTTAAAGGATGTGATTTTAGGGAATTTAAAAGGTTTTTAAAAAATTTTACGAGATTTCAAAGCTCAAGATTTTCTGAAGAATTTGAAGAGATTTTAAGTTATTCAAAAAAATTTTTTCAAACATTTAAAAAGAATTCGAATGAATTTGAAGATTTTCAAGTAATTAAAATATTTTGTTAAGAATTTGAAGAAATTTTAAATGATGTTACAAAAATTTTTTAAAGAATTTTCAAAAGATTTCAAGTGATTTTAAAAAATTTAAGGAATTTCGAGATTTTCAGTGATTTTATGGAATTCGAAAGGATTTTAAGAAATACTAGATTTGAAAGATATCAAGATTACCTGAAGGATTTCAAGAGATTTTAAGTGATTTTAAAGAATCTTTAAAAATTTTACAGAATTTAAAAAAGAAAATCAAAGAATTTGAGGATTTTTATGAATTTTACAGATTTTTCACTTTTCAAGACAACTTATTAAAGGGTTTCAAGAAATTGTATAGAACTTAAAAGATTTCAAGATTTCCTAAAGGATTTTAAAAAGTTTTAAGATCTTAAGATTTTTTTGAAGATTTTTTTTAAAGTTTTAAGATTTGCTAAAGGTTTTTAAAGAGTTTTTAAGGAATTTTAAAAAAATTCAAAATATTTTGAACATCTAAAACAGTGATGTCCAACGGGTGAGTAAATGAGTAGTCACCTACCCCTTTAATGGGTCGATTCCCCTCGGCTGCTGGACGGACAAAACCGAGTTTTCAACAAAATTTTCGAGTTTTAATTTTTGAAGGACGTATCTATATGTAAAATTGTATGGCGTATCTTTTTCCTCCTAGAAAAAAAGTTGTAGCTTTTTTAGTTTTCAAACTAAATGCAAAAAACTGATTTTTAAGAAAAATCGATTTTAACTCGTTTTTCACTTTAGCTCGTGCTCAGTCCATCAGTTTTGATGTCCGCCAAAAATATATTCATGATTATAAATACTTTTATAATCAATCGTTTATAATGAATCGTTTTGGTGAACGTATATAATTCTTCTCTTTCGTCGCCTGGGCATTCTAACCTCTCCTGTCAATAACTTAGAAAATATTTCTAAGTTCCCCTAAAAGAATCCCCACTTTTTTATACGAGCCAATCCCCGGATGACTTTAGGAAGGGGAACTCCCAGCCGGATCTATAAAAATCTGAACCAAAGCACAAACGACATCAGTCTGTCCCCGACTGGTCACCAACCAAGACATCTCTGGTTTTTCCAACTTCCAACCAGCGGATTGTCTCCCAACATCGCTCAGTATCTATTATGCACTATCTCTGCGATAGCTGCTTACCACCCCTCTGTCGCCATCCTGACGCGACTGCCCATCCAACCACAACCTTGTAACAACCTAACTTTTCCTGTCGCTTCTCTTTGATGAATTGCAAGAATTCCGTCTGCAGGATGAGTTTACTTTAAGGTGACCATTCGTCCTGTATTTCGCAGGACAGTCCTGTTTTTTAGCAATTTGTCCTGCGGAGGTGAGCGTTCTGCAAAATGTCCTGTTTTTCAGAAATTTGTCCTGTTTGTCCCGCAAAACCTTTTTTTTTTTTATAAAAACTAGAAATTAGCAGAAAATGAAACTCAGGAAACAGAAAATCATAAGAATGAAAGAGACAGTGAATTCATTTTGTATTTATGAGTTATGAAAAAAAAATTTAAGAAAATTTGAAAAATTAAAAAAATTTGTTATTTTTTAATTTACACCCCGCCCACCGCTTAATCAGTCAGTGTCCTGTTTTTGAGCATTTCAAACATGGTCACTTTAGTTTACTTTGAATCTAGGAGTACCTATTTACGCTCCGCCCTTCATAAAAGACTGAAGTACCTGCGATTTATATGTATATTACAGTCAACCTTTCTTAGAATTTAGAAACTTGAAGGAATGAGTCTCCAAATTACTTTTACTTCATAGAGGTTTACTTGTTAAGAGATTAGGATTATTCCCCTCCAAATTATAAATTTTCCAAATCGTGACTTCACATTCAGAAAGCAGACTGGAAATCCCAGTTCATAAATTTAATTTTAATTTAATTTAATATTCTTTAATTTGACAATAAATCTACCGTGCAAATCACAGAAGTCGTATCTGCAGTTCAGATAATTCACCTGCACGGAAAAAAGGTTAGGAGAACAGTCGCGAAAAGAGGAGAGTAGCAGCGCCACCATCGGTGGAGGTAGCTACTCCACCGTTTTGGTGCAGTGGCTAGTTCGTTTGTGGGTGAATGGTTCTCCGACAAAAAGTGAACTGCTCTCCCGTTGAATGAACTTTTGCCTTAGACTCGCTATGAAAAGTATTGTACTTGACTTGTGAGAAGCAGACAATCCCCGATTCGTGTGAAGGCATCTCTATCCTTCGGCTCGTGACGCCAACTTCACACTCATCGGGATTTGCCTACTTTCCACACTTGTTAACTAAATAGCTATTATCGCTCTATACGCAGTCTTATATTTGAAAAAAGATTATCGCTACAGAGTGAACAAATATTTGTCTATAATTTTCACTGAGTAAAATGGAGAATAGAATTTTGAACTCTACACTTGAATTGACTTTCAACCAAATTTTTTAATATCTCCGTTCTGCTCATTTAAGTTGGTTTTTATAAACAGAATTACCTTTTCACCTTCCTTAATGACAATATCTTTATTTTGCATTGATTATAATTATATCATAGTAGACTTCATAATGTGGCGATTGCCCATGTTAGCTATAGGAGACCCATGCAAAAAGTACTGAACATAATTAAAAATATTTGCTCGGAAAAAGACTTCGCATTGGCTCGGATTAATTCGGATAGGAAATTTTCTATCCGAAGCCTTCGCCAGGGTACAATAAGTGCTGTACCAAATTGCAAAATTCTTGTTCTTGATCTCAAGACTGTAAGGAGAATTACAAAAATTAAAATTTTAAATGAAATTTAAAATTAAATTATTTCATTTTAAAAATTAAAAACGGTTTTCGAAACTTAGGTATATGTATATATATATATATATATATTCTTTGCTTCGACGTAAATTATGTACGTAATTTACATGTAAAAACTACGTAAATTATCTAAGGAATAAAAAAATTTGTTACTATAGTAACAAATTTTTTAATAGTATAGTACAAACTGAATTTGGCAGATTTTCGATTTAGAACCACTGATGTATATATAAACAACAGTATAAGTTCATTTTCAATTTTTTTGTTAACCCTCATTTCTTACAATTTCTTAAAAAAATCAAATTATGGCTACTAGAGATAAAAATATAAATCATGGATAATAAGAAACTTATTCATTAAATCCCAAAATGAACATTAATGGAACTTTTTGCAACATTTGTTGCAGGATGGGGTGGTGGTATTAAAAAAATCTTTTAAATTTAAATAATTTTCATCTTTCAAGACCAAAAATTAAAATATAATTAAATTCTGCAGGTATTCTTGGCCTTCTTGTAGGTCATCCAATGGATACAATCAAAACTAAACAACAAATGAGTTTGACTCGATCATTAACTTCAAGAGAAGTTATAAAAATGATTATAAAAGAAGATGGAGTAAGTTAATTTCTTTAAGGGCGTTGGACCCAAATGTCAAACTCAATTCTCCATTTTACTTAACGAAAATTATAGATAAATATTTTTTCGCTCTGTAGCGCAAATCTTTTTTCAAATATTATACTGTCTACAGAGCGAAAAAATATTTAAATTCGATACTTTTTGCATAAAACGAAGAATTCAAAATTTGACTTCAAAATTCAATATTTTCGTTTAGTCAAAAAATATTTGAATTTGTTATATTCTTGCTCTGTACGCATAATTCTAGATAAAAATTAATTAATCCTACAGAGAGAAAAAATTCCAAATTGAATATTTGTTGAGTAAAATGAAGAAATCGAATTTTTAGATTAGAACTTGGCTCCAGCACCCTTAAAGTTATTCTAAAAATAAGAATTCTATTTAAAGTTATTCTATAGAATACAATCATAACTTTTAAATTGGAAAGAGAAAATAATTTATTATTTATAAATTTCTAAAAAATTACAGTTGAGAGGTCTTTACAAAGGAATGCTTTTTCCCCTTTTATCCTCTGGCACATTAAATGCAGTTTTTTTTGGAGTCTGGGCAATTTCTTTAAGTTCTCTACAATCTTCACGTGGTAACAATCCAACTCACATCCTTCCCACAAATTCAGGATATTATTATGACAATTTTATAGCTGGATCTATTGCAGGAGTTGCTCAGGCCTTTATTTCTTGTCCCACTGAACTCGTCAAAATCAGAATGCAAATTGGCAAAGGTATCCATCATATCTGTTTAATCTGAATCTGAAAATTAAATAATTGTTAAATTAGATTAAAAAATTTTAAATTAAATTCCTCGTTTTAATCACTAAATTTTGAATTTTAATAACTACATTTTTTTAAAAGGTATATTCAAAAACAAGTTTGATCGGACTAAAATGGTTGAAATAAAAAAACTTAGCACATATTATACAACTAAAGACGTATATAAAAAATATGGGATTCATGGGCTATTTATAGGATGTACACCGACTCTTTACAGGTTTAAAATATTTTTAACTATATTTTAAACTAAATTTACCAAGAAAAGTATTTTTATATTTTTGAATTCCAAATTTACGTCTTTTTTATAAAATTTTGAATGGAAAAACTTTTTTTCAAACCAAGTAAAAAATTTTGAAGCAACTTCTAAATTTAAATTACATTAAGGGTGTTGGAGCCAAGTTCTAATCTAAAAATTCGATTTCTTCATTTTACTCAATAAATATTAAATTTGCAACTTTTTCCTTCTGCAGCATTAATCAATTTTTAATTAGAATTATGTGTACAGAGTGAGAAAATATATAATTCAAATATTTTTTAAGTAAAATCAAAATATTAAATTTGGAAGTTAGATTTTTAATTCCTCTGTACGCAGTTTTATATTTGAAAAAAGATTAGTGCTACAGAGCGAAAAAATATTTATATATAATTTTCGTTGAGTAAAATGGAAAAATAAATTTTGAATTTCTTTAAAGGTCCAACGCCTTTAAAGGAAAAGAAGAAAATTAAAAATCCTTTAAATTTAAAACAGGGATATCATCTCCAACGGAATTTACATTGTGACCTATCAGTATTTCCGCTACAATTTACACGGTCAGCTAGATTTAAATCCAGGAACTCTTGAAGTTCTCGTAGCTGGTGGCATCGCTGGTAAATCTTTTTTCATACTAAATAAACATTAAATTTAGATCTTTAAATTAAGAAAATACATCCATTATTTAGGTGTTTTATCCTGGCTTCCAGTGATTCCCTTCGACACTCTTAAATCTAGAATTCAAGCAGATGATTTCAAAAATCGAAAATATAAAGGAATGCTGGATTGTGGAGTCCGCTTATATAAAAAAGAAGGTCTTCCTGGCTTTTTTAAAGGTTCCACCATGATTACTTTGCGTTCTATCCCTGTGAATGCCGCTATTTTTTATGGCTATCATACAATCTTGTGGTTTTTGGTTCCAAATATTCATCATTAGTCTTCAAAAAATTATAAATTTGTTAAAATTGTTTTAAAAATTTGTAAAAAATCAAAAAAAATCCTCAGTCTAAATAAATTTCCGGTCAAATCTCAGCGAGAATCTCAGTTTTTTAATCCAGAACTAATTCTGCAGAACGAAAAAAGCAACAATTAATCTTACGTCAATTTTGTGAAGAGAACTGGCCCGTGGTCAAATTCCACTGTATTTATTAATCCTTTGTACAGCGAGTTCTGCAAGTGGAGAGTAACCATTTGTTACAACAGTAAAAACTAATGGTAGATGATAAAAATATATAATAATAATTATTATAATAATAGTAAAACAATCGTTTCTTCTGAATATAATAATCCTATTCTTAGATTTGTACGCGAGTAAGCAATATTTAATATTTATATATCAAGGAAAATCACAGAGTGAAAATAAATTCAACATTCACGTGTTATATAAAATGTCTATTAAATTTGTCACATCAGCGACAATCTCTAATGAGTTTCGTGATGTGACTTGACGCAGTTACTACGCTTTTTGTATAAAAAAAAAAAAGAAAAAAAAGTTCTAAGAACACATGGTGAAAGATATTATGAGGATTAGGTTTTCGGCAATCGAGACGGATGACGTTCCTAGGTCGCTAAAGTTAAATATGATTTTCACGTTAATTCTCTTTGCTTCGCATAGGTCAACGAAGAGTCTGAGCAAGAAACTTTTCGTTCAATCTATAACTGTTAACGTTACTTTTTTTTTGTTATCATAGTTGCTATTTTTATGCATCGGTAAGAAAGTTTTTTTTTTCTCTTCTAAAAACAAGTCCATTTTCACTCATATCCTTTGCGATGGCTGAAAGGAGCATAGCTCCGAATAAATCTTACGCGTTGGGTCTCTATCATTTATTGTATGTATATTTATATAAGCAACCATGGATATTTTGGTACAATTGAATTCTTTTATTTTATTTTTTAATATTTGTCCCTCTCGCCTCTTCATTTATTCTCCACTTTTCTAATTATTATTATTTTCAGTTAAAAAACAACATATATCTTCTTCATGCTCTCCTCGTGGCGGATTCGACCTATTCGTTAAATGTTATTTGTAGTTTTCTTTGTTTTTTTTTGTTCGCGTGCCTTCGCGCACGATTGTGATTCTCCTTCCTAGAAAAAAATGTTCTTGTCGAGCTGCAGGCATGTAGTCAGTACAGCGTTAGTATCGTCGATAGTGCATGCGTCTGCACTAATAAACATGCGTTTCGATTTCGACGACAGTTTTTTGTCGCTCGTTTAAAATCTACGATTTCTTTACGTTCTCGGTATTACTGTATTGTATTTATACTATATTATATATATATTTATATATATATACAGTTCGTCATCGCAGGTGTTCCGTGAAAAAATTTTTCTCAGAATATCTAGAAGAACGAGCTGTATATTCATATTTATATATACATATATATATATATATATA